>PVIR01013341.1:0-42662 GCA_004026965.1 Petromus typicus
GAGTCCCAGCGGCAACAGAATTGTATTTAGCTTGGAATTTTAGAATACCACAGAGGGCAGAGCTGCCAACCATTGAGTCTAACTAAGTGGCTGATGACTTTGAATGTTTCTTAAGGCAGAAAACGCAAGTCAAAACTGCAATGAGACACCATCTTGCTCCAGTACAGAATGGCTATTCCTTCTTCTTCCTCTCTCTCTCTTCCTCTCTTCCTCTGTATAGACACACCTACCACTACTACCACTACCACTGCCAAACAAATAAACAACAAATAACAATAACAACAACAGCAAAACAAATGCTGGCAAGAATGTGAAAAAAAGGAATGCATAACTATTGGTGTGAATGTAAATTGGTACAGCTGTTTTATATGAAAATTCCTCAAAAAATGAAAAGTAAACCTATCATGCCATCTAGCTAATCATTCTGAGTATATATCCAAGGAAAATGAAGTTACACACAAAAGAGACCCCTGTTCACCCATGTTTTTTACAGCATTATTCACAATAGCTAAGGTAAGGAATTAATAGGGGAATGGAAAAATAATATGATGTATCTACATAGTGGGATATTATTCAGCTATAAAGAAAAAAAATACATGAAACTGGAGGACATTATATTAATTGAAATAAGCCAGACAAATACAAGTACTGTACATTCTCTCTCATATATGAAAGCTAAACATGCCAAATTAAAAGTAGAATAGTGATTACCAGAGCTTGGAAAGAGAATGTGTCTAGTACGAGGGGCATGGAAAAGGTAGGGGGCTGGATTTCATTAGTGTATGCTATATACTTGTGTGGAAATATCAGGCTACCTTCTAATAATATGTATAATTATTATGTTTTAATTAAAAAGAGACTAACTTGAGCAACAACTTGCAGGCTTTCGTGAAGTGTATTAGTGGTAGATAATTCTTATTTTTGACTTAAGGGAGAGTGAGAATAGACTGGTGCCCGTATTTTCCCTCTGAAGCTTGTTATTTTTCTCATAACAGATGAATTATTTGTAAGCAAAAATTAAAGATAAAAATCAATTCCCATCATCTTTTAAAAATGTGGTGAGCATATCCCCAGAGGTATGAGAGTTGGGAGTAATTCATCTGTAATGTGCAGCTGGAGGGCAGAGCTCACCAGTCCCCCCTGTGGCAGGCCAGGGGCTGATGCGCTTATGCTTATAGATAGAAAGAAGTATTTGCTGCAGCAGCAAGGGCAACAGAGCAAATTGTAGGTGACGTGACATATTGCTTCATTATAGGTAATTAATAAGTAAGCACATACTATAGTTCCACTACTGTTTTCAGTGCTTTTGATACATTGCCACAAGCTCAAGGAATTAGTACTATGATTGTCACCACTGCCATTTGTCAGATGAGGAAACTGAGCCACAAAGTTGTTCAATCAGGTTAGCCACACAGCAGTACCATTCTAGTACTCATCAGGATGCTACATTCACCTGCGTTTACAGTCAACTTACCAAAGGTACCTTAATTGTACTAGAAAGTCTTAGATCTTTGCTGACAAACCAAGGGTTAGGGTTGAGTCAAGAGACAAAATTATGAAAATTATCAGAAAAAAGAGTTGGAAAACCATTTCTAAAGTAATGCATTTTAATGGTGGTCACCCAAATTTTTCTTGTGCAATTGAAAATATGTTACTAAAAAAAGTTTCTGTTATTGTAACATTTCCAAAATGACCTACCTTTATGATATCCAGAGTTTCATCCTCTCATCCAATTGCAGAGACAAACTGTCTCACAATCTGCCTCAGCCCTGGCACCTCTTTCTCCAACCCTTCTTTGCTAACAGACCTGGTTATATGTAGGCATCATCAGGTGATCCCCTGGTCTCCAGGATGGTGAGCATCTGGCCTCATTCTGAAAATGAGATGTGAGGGACAGTCCTCGTAATGGTCGAGAAGATGCCACGTGATCAGGACCTGTCTGAACCCATCTCTTCCCACTTCTCATTGGCTCACTCTGCTCCAGCTGCACTAGCCTCCGGCAGAGCTGTGAGTAGCCTGAGCTCTGCCTCTAGTTCTGGTCTAGATCCAGTGATCTGACCGGTGATCTTACTGATCTTTGATCTGCTTTTTTTAGGAACCTCCCCGCTCCTTTCAAGTGTCTCAGTGTTCCCAGCTTGTGAGATCTCTGGTCATTCTATTTAAATATGCATCCCTGGGTAGGCGTGAGAGCTCTCTGCTTCCCCCATACCTTGGCCTGTACATTGCTTCCATCTGGCCCATTCTAACTTGTGTCTTTATACATAAAAAACCAAAACAAAATTTAAAAAAAACTGGTAATGGTGTTTTCCTGAGTTCTGTGTCTAGCAAATTACTGAGTTTAGAGAGTGGTCGGAATTGCCAGGTTTGTTGCAGTCAGCCAAGTGGAAACCTAGGTAGTGTAAGCACTTCATCTGTACCTGACATATGAGGCGGGGATCAGTTGTGTGGTACAATTCTTAACCTGTGAAGTCTGACGCTAATTCTAGTCGTTGGTACAGCTGAATCAAATTGTTGAAAAAGATACCGATATTTGCTATCGGGAGGAAGAATCTCCTCATTTGGTGTCAAGAAATAAAAGAATTACTAGAACAGCCACAGTTCATAGACCCATGTTGTTTGGGGAGAGGAAGGGTGAGAGAGCAGTAAAGCAGGAATCTCTGACCCCTGCATTCTACCTGATTACTAGATAATCAGGGGTAAAACTGCAGGTGGCCTCAGCTCAGTTTCTAAGGTAAAAGTTACCAAATGGAATTTGGAGATACATGGAGTGATGATGGTTGATAGTTGACCAAACCTAGGTTTTAGTCAGTCTGCGCTTCAGTGGTGAGCTTTGAAACCACTCAGAGAGGAACGTTATGCTGAGAAAATAGTGTTTGCAAGGCCTCTGATCACCAAGAAGTTAGACCACCCAGAAGCAAGGCAAAAGTTAAGAAGTGACTAAACCAAGGGGGGATATTGTGAAGGAGTTGTTTCATTTCATAGACTCAGTATCATCAGCTTCCCAATGGATCATCAGAGTTGAGTAAATTAGGGTCAGTTTGAATATTGCAGAGTGGAAGGGCATTTTTAGGTAAACCCAGGACAGCACGCATTACTGAACAATCACAGATAGCCATATGGTATGCAGACATGAGGTTATTCTTGAGGGGACAATGAGCCAATGGATAAAAGCCACTATTAAGTGTGTCTACTCTCCAAAGGAGGACTGTTCAGCTGTCCTTATAAATTTCAAATAGAACACCCTAGATAAAGTAACTGATAAGTTTCATATGATGCCATGTAGAAGTTGCTTTATGATAGCCAAAATAGTCACCCCAGGGTAAGCCTGTTACCCAGGTCACAGTAAGTTTGTATAGTCCATTTTACCTGGCTATCTCATGTAATTTTACTACTGCTAAACTGAATAGCCTGAGAAGACTTACTGGATTTGCTGTCTCCATATTGCTATTTCTCTTACTGGATTTGTTGTCCCCTACACTTACTGATATTATTAAAGTAATTCAAAAGAGAATGAGGAAATACAGAGGACAAGATCAAGGGCTGTGACCCAGCAGAGCTTAAGAATCTTGGTTGTTAATGAAGATATGAGATGAATGTGGCAGATATTGATGGTATTGAAAAAGTTGATGCGATGGTGTCAAGGTTGTGTGGACTGAGTGTGTGAATTACTTTTCTCATTACTCAGAAAAAATACCCCAAACTCAAAGTTAAAGAAAGAAAAATCTATTTGATTTATAGTTCATAGAAGTTTTGGTCCATAATCAGCTGGCCCCAAGGTAGAATAAATTGGCAGAGGAGAAACAGTTTATGGTGGCCAGAGGTAGCAAAACAACAAGGGAAACTTAAAGACTTTTTCTGCCTCTTTTATCTTATCCAGACTACTGGAATTAGGGGAGGGCCAAACTGATAAGTGAGCTGATCTAGTTGTTAGGTAAGCCTCCCTGACCCCACAACTCTTGCATTCTGCTTGCGCCTAAAACCAGCACCATGTCAGTGATGCCAAAGTCTGCTAGTAGTGAGAGCAGTAGCCAGCTTTTTCTCTTGCTGTCCAATTCCTATGAATCAAATCCCGAGGAACAACTTCCCTAGGCCACCACCATTCTGGGATGTGGTGCTCTGAGTCTGTCTTCTCAAAGCAAAGTCTTTCATTTTTGCAATTCTGAGGCTGCAAAGAGTGGAGCCTGGCAGCTTCTTGTCATGCCTTCAGGACATCTTTTCTGTTGTCCAGTTCCTTCTCAGCAGTCAAGATCTCGGCAGGCCACAGCTTTACTGGAGTCTCCTTTCTGAGCAATCTCAGAATGTTTTACATCATCCTAGTGGGTTCTTTGCTCTTCATTCTCAGCTTAAATCTGGCTAAAAACCCCCAATAGCAGCCATGCCACCAGTATGAGAGCATTTTGTAGGTAATAGACTGGCTGTAAAATGTGGAAGAAATGAACAAAGCACACAATTCCTGGCCAAGCTGGAACGAATCCTCTGATACTCTGTTACAGAACTGAACCTGCGGCGAGGACACGTAGCTCCTCAGGGAACTAAAGGCTCCTCCATTCCCCAAAGAATCTGGAGAATTTGGTGCAGTAAGTCCACTCTGGAGTTACTGCAGTCGGTGTAACTGTTAGAACATCAAAGTTGGTTCCCTGAATTTGCCTTTGAACTTTAAGGATGTTTGTATCAAACTTTAAAAAACAGAATTTATTTTTATTACAAGCCTTCTCTTATTAGTGCTTCTAAGAGAAAACCAAGTCCTAAGGAGACAAATGCAGATACCAGTGTCCTCTGTATCTAAGAAAGAATGCATATTTTTCTTTGGCTAACATGCTTAATTAGGGTAGACAAAGGAGGAATCATTTGAAATTGGAAAAAATGTCATTGAAAGTAACTGACACAATATTGTACTGAGTGGTCATAAATATAGGTTCAAGGAATATAAAAAATACACTATATCTGCCTTATGGGAAGAGGATTTCAAGAGTGAGAATTAAGTATAAGTTTTATTTAATAATGAGGTTCTTTAAAATTCATCATTACTGCATAGAAGGAAGCTAAGGTTTTATAATAGTGGACATAGTTACAATTTTTGGTTCTTTGTGAATATTGTTTGAATTATATCTCCTAGATAGACTACTGAAGTAAAAAATATCAAAATATTCAAGTTTTTATATAATAATAATTACTTTATAACTGTTGAGCTGATCATACTTACATGTTATTTCACTAAATATTCTCACTCAGTGAAATATAAACAATAATTGATGTCATTATAGATAGGAAAAATTTGTGATTTAGAATATCATAGGATTTTCCCAAACACAAGTGTGTTGCTGGGATAACGTAAGAATTCTGACTATAGATTTTGAGCTGGGAGTAAGGAGTGGACAGTGATCAAGAGAATGGCTCTGGTGTCAGCTGCATCTGGGGTTATTTTCCCACAGTATCTTTATAAATTACTTAACTTTTTGAATCCTTAATTTCCCTTTCAGTAAAATCTGCGAAACAGGAATAAAATCATTTCCTGCCTTACTTGGGAGGGTGAGGACTAAGTGTGATCACTATTACAGTGCTTATCTACTATGTGATGTACATTCAGGGAAGATTGTTGGTATTATTAGCAAAGAATAAAAGAGAAAATAAAAATAATGACTTGGAAATGTCTTCTTAATTTGAAAGAAAACTGTAGATTAAAATAGTAGTTCTCAATTGGGCTGGTTGAGAGGGGAATGAGGGACGGTAGAACGTCCAGGAATGTTTTTGGCTCTCATAACCGGACAAGTGCCACTGCTGTCTAGTGAGTAGAGGCCCAGGATGAGCCTAACCATCCTATAATAGGAATGACCCACAACCAAGAGTTGTCTGGTCCAACTGTGAACAGGCTGAGGTTGAGAAACTGCATTAAAACATGGGCTCATCGAGTACAACTTTTTTTTTTTTTTTTTCTTTTAGGTTTTTTGAGACAGGGTCTCGCTTTGTGGTTCAGGCTGGCACTGAGCTCAGCCTCCAACTCACATCACAGCAATCCTCCTGCCTCTGCCTCCCGAGTGCTGGGATTACAGGCGTGAGCCACCACGCCCGGCACTATGGTATGTGGTACTGGTTGCTGCTGGGGTGAGTCTCCACACCCAGTATTGTTATGTGGTTACCGGGGAATCGAACCCGGGCCCTTGCGCTTGCAAGACAGGCGCCGGAACCACTGAGCTAACTCCCCGGCCCATCGAGTACAACTTTAATGAGCCATGTGAACCATCACTTCTCCAAGTACAGAGTTTGAGAATAAGGAGGCAATGTACTTTTTTCAGTGCAGTATACAAAATAAGGAAATGACAAAGTTTGTGCTGGGCAAAGGAATAGAACGTTAATTTGAAGTTTCTAGCTTGTGAGAGCACTGATCTGTTTCAGAAAATTTCTTTGTAGTTTATAAGGGACAGTTTTCAACACTGACAACTTGATAACAATTAAATTAATACGGTGACCTTTTAATGTGATGCGACATTTAGATTCATCAGCAAGTAATCAGAGATGATTTTTCATCATTTACAGAATATTTCTCAACAATGAAGGTTTTAGGAACACCAATAAGACACGAGTTGATGGAAAAATTATGGAAATTTTTATGTGGCAAAAGAAAATGATTTGTGTTTATTAGTATAAAGACAAGATTGCAATATCCTTCTGCTTAGAAATCAAGAGACTTGATACATTTTATGAAGATCTTACTATTCCTTAATTTGAATATTTCAAAACTAATTATATTATAAAAATTGAATCTAACACACTAATTCACTTAGAAGGTATTGATCATGAAGAACTAATTTCTTTAGATTTATGAGCTGAATAATTTATTATTGTGTAACCCATTCCACATTAGTGGCTTTTGTAAAGTAGTGCAGAAAAGCAATGCTTTGCCAACTTCTACTTGTTCAAAGTAGAATTGCATGTATATATGCCAAAAACCATTACCAAAGTGCCTAGAAAAGCTAGGCTATATAATGTACAAAGACAGAGAGCATTTACAAGGAAAGATTTTTTAAAAATGGAAAATACTGAAGAAAGATGCATTATTGCAGTGAAAACCCAAATGTTAGCACCAAGAGTGCACACTGAACACTGTTCAGAGGAAAGATATCCGATGTCCTGGTCACAGGCCATCAATGGCAGACTATATGCTTCTCCAGGCCTAGCAGGACCACGGGCTGCCACAGCTGGCTGTGAGAACTAGGTGTGGCAAAAGAAGGGCAAGAAGGGAAAGAAGGGCAGCAGTGGGGGAAGCGAGAGGGACTCATACATTTATACAGTATTTATTTTTTCAACTTAAAAAATTGTAGTAAAATCTATATAACTCAATTCTACCTAATGATTATGTGTACAAAAACAAAAAAAGAAGGTATTATGAAAAATAATTAGAGAAATAAAACTAACCTGAGGGTCAGAGGAGTTAGCTAATTGTAGAGACTTGTTTACTATAAAAACCAAGATACTCAACCAAAACCAAACCAAATCAAACCAAAATAAAGACCCTTTCCCCCAAATCAAGGTACAGCTTATAGCTAACAAGTGGAACAATCAGATATCAAATAGTCTTAATTAATTGAGAGGTTGTAGGCCTTTAAAAGACAAAATCCTGTGACAAGTGGTAATTATTTTCACTCTTAATCTAAAAGAAGAAACCAGATCTGACAGGGTGTTAAGAAGTCCAGACCGGCGACTTTGTGAAGAAAGGTGGCTTTATGGAAGGTGAGGTTGGTGAGCCACCAAAGAACTGGGAGATAGTTTGCAAGTGGTAAGGAACAAACAAGAGGTAAATAAAATGATGTGACAGGCTGAAAAGCAAAAGGGGAAAATAGGTGTTAAGGTCACAGGAAGTAAAGGGTGCTAGAAGGAGGCAGGAAGTGTGGCGGAGGGAACCGTACAGGATGTGACCTGGACAGGAAGGAAGGGGCATTCTCTAAGAAGGAAGGGGAGATACACGGAAAGTGTCGCTTACAGAAACCTTCTGAAAGCTTCGGTCCTGTCTGAGGTCTTAGCCATCGAGAGCTTCTCTAGCAAACTAACTTGACCTAGGAAGTATTTGAGAGGGACATGAATGGATAAATGGAGAGAGGAAAAACTGGCCAGTGGAGAATGACATGGGGCCATGTGCTGCCTGGGGTCTGGGTGACATAAGATCTGCTTGGGATCCAAAGCAGAAGAAAATAAGTCTCATTTCCTCTCCTCGGGGTGCCATGATCAAATGATCTGTACATGACTCTCGGTTGAGAGCCATCTTTCTGTATCTAAGGCCAAAGGTTGAGGAATGGAAAATAGATGTTTTTTAGGAGATTATACTGATAACTCATTTTTACTTAGATTGAAGAGAAAATGATAAAAGAAGCAATTTCTAAAACAAAAAAGCAAAAAAACCCCAATCCAAGCAGCCCCTCTTCCCAGCAAAAACCCACTGCAGCAAAGTGGAGAAGGATATATTAAAAAGTTAAAATGAAGAATGGTTGTGAGTATATAAACTTTTGTTTTTAACCAGCTGTAAACAATGTGGTATGAGGAAAGATGGGAAGAGATACAAAAATAAATAGCATTAAAGTAATTACAGGAGCCAAAATAAGAGGTGAACTTTGCAAAAGATCCAGCTAACTTTAGACACTTGAGGTTTTTTTTTTTTTTTTTTTTCAAAATTTCCTTTTAGGAGACTGCACAGCTTTAAGTCTTTCAGGATTAAATAAAATCCGAAGTTTTCAACACACACACACACACACACACACACAGAAGCACACATTTCTGTGTGTGTTTTCCCTGTTGAAGGACTCAAACTAGATGCGTTGTTGGTTATTATTTAGAGAATAGCTTCTGGTACATTTTATTTTGCCATTAAGAAATCCTGTGGACAGTCAGCAAATACAAATCAGTCTACAGAATTACCATGGCTTCCTGGAACTTAAGGGGAAGGAAATGGGTGGTTTCTTTAATTACTATAGTATTTGTTTGCGTATGTGTTATGACTAAAGATAGATGTTGGCTAATGTCCTCAGAAGGGAAGGTGAATTTGGAAATTAATGAATTCAGAAGCTATATACAGTTATGTTGAATTTAGTAGGTTGAGTAAAACAATACTGCTTGTTGTTTTCCATATCCTGGCTAGATCAGACTGGACTGAAATTTACTTTCTGGATTTAATCAGTTTAAATTTATGAGCATTATTATTTATATGCAGACAGCTAATGACTTTAATGTAGGCAAGAAAGCTTATTTACAACAAAGATGTATTTGAAGGTGGCAAGAGAAGTGTTGATAGGACCCTAATTAATTGATTTGCTAATTATTCTTTTCGTACTTCCACAAATGAGCAGCAGAAACATGAAGGCTGTAGTGAGATATTTCAGCACAGTGCTAAACAACAGCTTCCTGGCCATTTAAAGGTGTTTTTGAGCCTTCTATGCTGAAGTTGTAGACTTTATAAAACTGAACAACTAAGTATTTACTTGTATGTATATTTATCAGCTATGTGATTTGTACAAATCTGAGTTTAAAAGAGATTTAATGAAATTGGAAGAGAAACAACTGGTTTAAATATAAATAAAAGCTAAATCTGGAACTTAGGGGAACTGAAGTTACATCCTTGGTACTGTCAGGTACTTCCACTTTCAGAATTTTAAAAGACATTGACTGTTGGCTCTTTGAGAAGTACAAATTGAGATAATACTGAGATTTCATCCTACTCTAGAAAGAAGGACACTCATCAAGAAATCAAGAAATAAGAAATGCTGGGATGGCTGCAGTGGAAAAAGAAAGGGTCTGCATTGTTAGTAGGGATGTAAACCCGTACAATCATTGTGGAATTCAGTATGGAGAATTTTCAAAAAAGTAAAAATAGAAATTCTGTTTGACCCACATAGTCCTCTTTTAGTTATCTTCTCAGGTGAGTTAAAGACAATTCCAGTGACACATGCCTATTAATATTTATAGCAGTGTACCTCATAATAGTTAAATCTTGGAAGAAGCCTATCGGCAGATGAATAAATAAAGAAAATGTAATATCTGTACATAATGAAATACTACTGAGCTATAAAGAAGGATAACTTTGAGATGTTTGTAGGAAAATGGGTGGACCTCGAAAATGTAATGTTAATTGAAACAAATCAGACACACAAGTTTAAATACCATATGTTTCTTTCCTTTAAGTAATCCAGAATACAAATAAAGCAAAGAAAAGGATCAGTAAAAGGAAACGGGGAGACATATTATGCAAATGGAAAGAGAACCCAAAGACTGAGAGTGGGTGGGGGGGAGAAGGGAAAAGGGGGTTTAAGAAGATTTAAGATGTGTCGTGTACAAGTACCAGCTACCCTCAATGAAGGTAATCATATGTTGGATATATAATCTAAAATAATATTTTTAATATTTGATTAAATTTTGTCATAAGCATTAAATTAATTATGTCTATTGAATGTCAAGTTTAGCAATAATAATAATGGGGGAAAGGGATTGAGAGAGAGGGAGGAAGGTCGATTGGGGAAGGGGAATAAAAGAAATCAAGATGTGTTAAGTACAGGTGCCTACTCCTTAAGACAAATGTAAATATCAGGTATAGAAAACATGTACTACTGACAAACAAATTAAAGAAAGCTGAGGACATGGATAAGAAATAGCTACACAATGCCCCGTGGTGTGAGAGCGGCTGGACTGAGGAATGACTAGAAGATGGATTCATTTCATTCACTGCTCCTGTAAATTTGCAGTTCTTCTGTATTTGAAAGCCATGGGACTGAGGATGCTTAAAAAAACCCCGGAGAATCCATGTCTCTGTTTGTGACTCTGCCTGGACTCTTCACTTCGATCACTTTGAGGGCCTGTCCAGTTTCTTCCTTCGGATACCAGGCTTCTGCTCAGGCCACACCTCCTGCCCGGCTGCCTCTTCCTGCACACAGATCCCGTCTCAGCTTTGTCTGCTTAAGAGGAGATGGTGATTCCTGGGGTGACGGAGGTATACCAGGCTTCAGGTACTGCACTGGCAATTCATAGTTGTTGTTGAGTGATACCCCATTTTATGGGAAGGGGAGCAGAAGCTTAAAGAATAAGTGAGCTTGTGTCAGTAATGGTGCAAAGTAAGAAAAGAATCTTAGGTCTTTTCTGATCATTCTGGACTTAATCTTACCGTACCTTGAATTGCTTCTCAGCCCGATTCCTAACCAGATGGTTGACTGCCAGAAGGAGGGAACTTATCTTATAGTCTGTACAGAGCAGGATCTCACTACTTATAGCCTTCTGTTGGAATATAAAATAAAAAAGGAAAATGTTGGAGGATTTTATAAGTAGATAGAACACTGGAAGAAAGAAATCTCAGGAAACTAATTTCTCAAAATTACTGCATGAAGGCTGTAAGATACTGTGGTTCCTAGTGTGGCCAGACACTAGATGTCTGAAAGTGAGGGATTTCAATAGGTTGTCAGGACACTGTATGAGTCTGGAATCCAGTAAATAATATACAGGGATGTCAAACATCATGCAGGCCATGAGACAGTCCCACAAAATTGCCAGGTCCCAAATTGCCAGGTCCCTGGCAACACATGGTTTAGCAGCTTAATGTAGACTTGGTAGCCAGATTGAGTTCCACCCTAGCCCTACCTTTTGCTAGCTGTGCCACTCTTATTATCTCTCTATCCTCTCTTCTCCTGGCACACAATTAATACCTAATAATGGTAGCTTTTTATCTTTTTTCTTTTTAAGACAGGGTCTCGCTTTGTAGTTCAAAATGGTCCTGAATTCAGCCTCAAACTGACAGTAACCTCCTGCCTCTGCCTCCCAAGTTCTGGGATTACAGGCGTGAGCCATCATGCCTGTCACTGTGATATGTGGTACTGATTGCTGTTAGGCATGAGTCATCATGCCCAGCATTGTTATATGTGGTTACCAGGGGTTGAACTAGGGACCTTGTGCTTGTCAGGCTGGTGCCGGAACCACTGAGCTGAATCCCCACCTCAATGTTAGCTCTTTCTCATCAGCCTCAATAGAAGTATTCTCAATAGAAAGAGAGGGATTTGGAGGAGTTATAGAATTTATTAGACCAATAGCAACAGTACATTCTAAAATGGTGTTTCACAAGATTTACTTGCTTATGAGACAGAACCGTCTCAAAATGCAGATCCTGATTCCAGAGGTCTGGTAGGGGGTCTGAGAATCTGAGGTTCTGAGGAGCTTTAGAGGCCAGCTTCTGCCTGGGAGCTACATGTTTAGCGGCAAAGTTGTATAGTACTTTGGTGGAGAGGAGAATTTAATAAATCAAACAGTCACAAATTTATTGCATTTGTGCTAATAATCAGTGGAGGTTGCCTATAAGGAGTATAGAATTTTGTTTCTTCACAGAAGGAGCTTCCATCTGCTTTGCTACTTTTATCCTGAGAGGGAGGAAAAAGAGAGAGGGTGTGTTTTCCATGGATTGCTGTATTTTTCTTAGAAGAAAAAAACAGGGAAACATTTCTTATGAATATTCCTTCCTGAAAAGGGCTCCCCCATAATTTTAGATAAGACACCATAACTAAGCAAAGAAAAACCTTGAGCACTGTTCTTGGATGTAGAGTATGAGTCTTGCATGTCTCAGATCTAGTAAGAAGTGCATGTGTTTGAGGGCTGTTGTGCATGTACTATTGTATGTGCGAGCTGCAAAGTGTGTTGGCCATTGTTTGGCAATTGCATTCTGAAATATAGCTAGAGAAGAGGAATCTAGTATTTTCCTCCATGAAGATTAAAGCCCTGAGTTTGGGGACAGGGCTTCCTACAGCAGTCTTGATGGGGAAACTTTGCATGTTATAGACAGAGGATGTTATTTGGATATAGTCATTGAGAGAAGAGACTACTCATTATCCACTTAAAATACTTCCTGGCTGCAGCATGGTGCTGTATGGAAGCCAGAGTAATTGGTTCTGCTTTGGGCCAGCTGATTTAGCGAGAAATTTTGCAAATTGTGTATCCCTTACAGATGGTGCTGTTGGCTTTGTGAGAATGTTTTAAAACACTGACATGCTTGACCAGGAACTGAATTTTCAGCCTCTTAGTCTCACCTCCAGCCAATCCTGGACTATTTCTAAGGCAGCTGGAGACAAGGAACTGACCCTTCCTGCAACCTTGTGATAAATTATTTCCTTTAGAAAACATTCAAATAAGGAAATAACTTGGTGGTGAACTTGACCAAGGGGAACTCCTGGAAATTTGGGGGTACTTTTGCTTATCTCTGAGTTGCATAGTATTTGATTGACTTTCTGGCACCTGCTTGGAGGTCAAGGACGAGCTGGTATTTCTAAGAGCAGTGATGAGGGTGCTCTGCCAGTGTGAAGTGCAAATCCTCCAGAGCCTATGACAAGGTCTCCGCTGAATGTGTAGAGAGAGAACAGCTGAAGGCTACAGCTTCCTCCAGAAAGAAGTTTCTAAATTTGTTCCTTAGAAGCTATCAGAAAGTTCGAGGCACAGTATCATCTTCAGAGGCCCACTTTCTGCCCAGATGTCGCAATAGGGGCTGCTCTTGGTACTGTCAAAACCACCTTGCTTATGTTCTTGGTTTCTATTTGAATCGTTACCTTTAGTCTGTCTTGCTCAGTCCCTTTTGGTTGTGCTTATTTTGGCTTTACGTAAGCAGCGTCTCTGGATGCATGAATGAAGCAGATAAAATTCTCCAGCATGACTGTTCTGCCCTTCATCTATTTTTAGTCCTGCAAAGAATTTCCCATAGCCCACAGCATAGCTCAGGCTCTCTAAGCCAGTGAGCAAATTCTAAAGATGTTTTTGCTTTCTAACCTTTCCCTGAGGCATTTAATAGAGGCTGAGCTTAAAGGCATATGATTCAATCATTGATTATCTGAGACATGTCATACTTAGGTTCTATAATCACCAGATTGGTATTGTCAATTAGACATTCTTCTCTGGTTCCTAATTCCGTGCAAGAAGCTGTACAAACTTAGTGCATGCGTGTGTGTGTGTGTGCGTGTGTGCGTGTGTGTGTGAATGCAGCAATGGCAACAAGGAAGTATCTAGAACCCATTAAAGGACTGATGGCATCCAACTTACTCTCTCAGCCATGGTATCTTTTTTAGGAGAACCCTTGGCTTGTAGCTTAAACTATTTGACCAGTGTGTATTTCCCAACCTTCCCATTTTTAAGAACTTTCATGTTTTATTTACCATCTGCTATGATTTGAATATTGTTTCCCAAAATTCATATGTTGGAGCTTAATAACCAATGCAATGGCATTGAGTGGCAAAGAATTGAGCTTATGCCCTTACAAAAAGGGTTCAAGTACACTACCTTCCTCCTTCCTCCATATGGGGACACAGCAAGATGGCTTTGACTTGCCAGACACCTAATTACCAGTACCTTGATTTTAGGCTTCCTAGCCTCCAGAACTATCAGCAATAAACTTCTATTTTTAATAAGTTACCCAACCGAAGGTGTTTTGTGACAGCACCTGAACTGATGAAGATACCACCATTCTCCCAGAGTTTAGCAGAGCGCCTTGTGCTTTTCTTATTGGATGAGTTTGAAGGAGGCTTTCACTCATGTGTTCAGTTGGTTCATTGATTAACACCAACTTTCTAGCTTATGGAAGGCCTTGGATAGGATTCTTACATTTCATAGGAATATATGCTTATCACTGTTGGTCTGTAAAAGCTCCCTTTATGTCTCCTGTACTTCTTGGGAGCATATTCTTCTGATTTCCCACCCAGATGTGTGCATTTCCTTTTCCTTTGCAGAGTCAATTCTATTCTGCTAGTAAAAAGGCACCTCTAACTTCTGAACATTACTAGTATCTGTTAATTTCTTTCATTCAGGGTCAAACTGGAGGTTAAGGAGAAAGTTTTCCCATGAGGTGGCCTGTGATGGCTGTGATATGTCTAGTTGGCTAGACTGAATGATATCCCTTAGAATTCCCATTTGCCTATACTTCTGGCTACTGTAATCTACAAAAGAGATTCTCTTGCAAAAAGTTCAATTAGAATGACAGAAGGAGGCAGCTGTTTTTTACTACAAAGTTACCTTCAAACACAAACTTGGATGCTGCTATGAAGGGATTTTGAAGTTGTAAAGGCCCTAATAAGTTGACATTAATTTAGTCAAAAGAAGTAATTTATTCAGTCAAAAGTTTTCAAAAAAGAGGATCTAGGGTAGGTCCTCCTTGATATCAGAGGACCTGTCCAAGCACCAGAGGGAAATAGAAGTTGAAAATCTACATGTAAGAACAATTCTTGCCTCACCATTGCTAACATGTTCATCAGCTGCTGCTGGTCTGGAGCAGAATCTGGGCCTGTGATTGCTTCATTTTCTAGCTGGATTTACTTCTGCTTCGCTGACTCTGGCCAGTTCTTACACAGTGTAACTGGGAGACCCTGTCTACAGTGTGGTGTCACAGAGAGCAGTGAGGGCATAGGAGAGATAGAGCATGGCACCATGTTAAGGGTGACCAGGTGGTCCTGCAGAGTTCTGCATGGTGGGAAGTGGGAGGACTGGAAGGTGACCACTGGAGGCCGTGCAGGTCAAGATGACCATACCTGATTTTACTCCAAAGGCTCAATATTTTTGTTAAAAACTCTGTCTGGAGCCAGGCCTGGTGGTGCACACCTGTAATCCTAGCACTTGGGAGGCTGAGGCAGGAGGATTGTCATGAGTTTGAAGCCAGTCTGGGCTACATAGTGAGTTTAAGGCCAGCCTGAATTACAGCGTGAGATTCTGTTTCAAAAAACCAAACCAGGGCTGAGAATTTAGCTCAGTGGTTCTAGCACCTGCCTTGTAAGCACATGGTCCCTAGTTAGATCCTCTGTAACCACATACAACAATGCCAGGCATGGTGGCTCACGCCTGTAATCCCAGCACTCAGGAGGCAGAGGCAGGAGTATTACTATGAGTTCCAGGCTTGCCTGTACTGCATCGTGAGCTCAAGGCCAACCTGAACTACAAAGCAACACCCTGTCTCAAAACAAAACAAAACAAGCAAACAAACAAAAACAAACCAAACATTAAAAAACAAACCCAGAACAAAAATAAGTCTGCCTGCTTTGGAACTCTCTATATTTTTTGATTTTATATGTCCCAGTGTAGTTGCATTTTGAGTATTCTGACGCACCAGTGCCAGTGGGTTCGCTCCTACCAATGCTCTTGCTTCTTCCTGGCTCTTCCCTCCAGTCCTGTATACTCCACAATGCTCTTTTCATTCATGACATCCACTGTCATGGCAGTACTACTTTAAGCCCATTCTCCAGCCTGAGGCTTTGAATTCTCACCTGTTGAGAGGAAAATAACACCTGGACTCTTCACATTAATTTTCCCGACAGTTTCCTTGTCTCTGCATTTATCTTCTGTCCTGACTCATAGAGGCTTCCGGAGGCTGGGTGGTTCCTTAGTCTCATTATTCGTCACCTTCTATCACCACCTGAGGTGTAGGAGCTCAACCCTTCCTCAGGCTGTTAGCCCTTCCTGACTGCTATGCTACCAATGTGCTAATGATGTTCTTAATTAAGCATTGGAGTCACATGCTATACTTGAAAAATGGGGCAGTAAATACCAGTGATCCAGCTGGAGAGAGCAAAGAATGAGGTGGAGAAGCTAGGAAGTATGTGACAAAACCAATTGCAAAGCTGAGTCAAAGCATGAGTTTAAAGGGAGTTTTGTAACCCTTTGTTCTCACTGATTTTTTTTTCCCAAACCTGCTCATCAGTTCTCCCTGTATCGGTTTTCAGAAAATCAGCTGAGTGTGAAGGTGGCGCCAAATTTGAAAGCCACACTAAGATTGAAGTCAGGTTCTCCGTAGTCTCTTTGTGTCTGTGAAATGGGAACAATATTACCTACCTGCCATATACCAAGAGGAAAGATGCTAGTTTGGTGGTGGACACAGAGGTAGGATTCAGTCAGATTTGGACCTTAAGCCTGTGATCTTGACTTTGGAGGCAGAAGGAAAGGTTTTCCCCTCTCTTTTCACCCATTTTCTGGGAGTCAGAAACACTACTTGCTGTCAGGCGGTACTGGGTCTATCAGGGTTCCCATTAATACTCATGATGGCAGGCTCCTGGGTCATTCAGATACTTCTAGAACTTGCCCAGAATCAGTTTAAAGTCAACCAGAGTGAGAAAGTTTTACAAATCCTCACTGCAGCACAATGGTGTGAGTTATAATGAATGGCTCTAACTCGTACACCTAAAAAGAGTTAAGTTTTATGTTATCTATCTCGTAATATAATTTAAAAAAAAACACATTGGGGAGGGGCCTGAACACCCTGCTCCCAATGTAGGTCAGCTCAGAAATAAAGTGACCCACTTAGGAATGGCCTGGGGACTGTCATCGCTAACTGATTCGGGAAGGTGAGTTATAAGAGTCCAGATTTAACCTCCTCATCAGACAGATGGTGAAATCTGGACCTTGTTGCTAAGAATCCAGATGCTCAGACTCCACAGTTGTACACAGAGCTTTGGTCTCAGTCACAGTCACAGAGGTGTGAATAGCGCGTGATGTCTGAGGATTCCACTGTGGTCCTGCTGGCTGAGTTTCACAGCTGACCCATAGACTGGCATGCTTGGTCGCATTAGGGACTTTGCATATGCTGTTCCTTCTGCCTCAAGTTTTCTTCCCCACATTTATGATTCCTCTTCATCTCTTCCGGTTTTATGGCTTTATTCAGAGAGTTTTCCTGTCCTCCCAGCCTATGTTAGCTCAGCTTGCTGCATGACTCTTTGTACCCTACACACCTCTCTAAGTCTGTCACAGTTACAGACACCTTGCTATCGTATGTCTGTGTTCCACAAACAAGACCAGAGTTTTGGTCTGTTCTGTTACCATCGTCCCCCAAGAACTCAGCATAAGGCCTGATGCCTTTGTGTTCATTCAAGAAAACAAGAGCTAAACACAGAGCTGCAAATCAGCTGTCTTCTCATGATGGAGAGAGTAAAGATGTTAATGTGCTCTTGCTTGTACTCCCAGGGAGGAGTGATATTGTGGGGCTGACACTGCATTTAATCTGCACAGACAGATCTAGGCACAGTGAGATGTACAAATGAGCAGGTGGAGAGCCTGGGCCAGGGCTCACAGCTGCATTTTGTGTCCATGAAAGCAAATGATAAATCATCAATGGAGGGGACAGAAATTTGATACCAGGGGATCCTTTTGGGTATGATATGAAGGATTGTTAAAATGGGTTGGATAAGAGAGGAGGTTGTGGAAACGCCTCCCCTCAGGGGTTCAGAAAAGAGGCCAGAGTTCCATTTCAGCTGGTTATTTTAGGTTTCCCCAGACAGCAGAGAAGACTAGACATCCTCTTAAGGTCTGGTCGTTCTGTTCCTCTGACCCATAAGAAATGAAGTTATAGATGCTTTGTTGCCAGTAAACATGCAAGCACACACACACACACTGCTTCCAGCTGTAAATGTTGCTAGAGCATTTTCTATCGAATGTTCTGGATTCTCCTCTTGTTTAGAAAATTACCTAAGTCTGTGCCCAGCAAATCTCTTTCTATAAAAGACCTGCTTAAAATTTCAAAGCGAGAACTGCAATGCATACCAGTGTAACTCTTGTGTTGACATTCACCTGGAAAAAAGCGGAGAGGACAAGGTAGGCAAAGGGATTAAAAGACTAATCTGCTGCTCTAAGTCCCCACACAGGAACACAGTGATCTGGACATTGTTGTGTGTCTTAATCCCAGCCAGGAAACAGGGACACATTTTTTTCTTTCTCTGCCTTTAAAGTGAGGACAGGAAAGGTTCTGAATATGCAAATGAATCTAATTTAATTAACTTTTATGACCACAGCTTCTTGGAGATAACCATAGCAGCCAATTAGATCCTATTAAAATTCAGTTATTTCCCTAAAGCTTCAACGAGACACCCTTGTCTTCTCCAGGAAACAACCACAGCAATGTAAAAAGATCTAATGAGAAACAACAGAAGGAGAGTAGGTTGTCTGCAGTAGCTCCCCCATGTGCTGTCCCTGAAGTGCTTACAAGTCACCCCTGACCCCAGTGCTGCAGGTCAACCAGGTAACTACAGACTCTGAGTGTATCATGAAGCAGGTGATGAAAGGCAAAGGCACTGCTATTTTCTATTGTGATTAGAAGCGTGAGCCTTATGGGCTGGGAGAGGGAAAGCCCTGACCAGAGAAGAAGGGGGTTTTATGTCGTTTGCTTTTTTGCTGTCCATTTTGTTGTATTCTTCCCCCTCACCCCCAATTATAAATATAGAACACATTTCTGACTTAAAGATGCTGTCCACATCTAGGAAGAGGCTAGAAATCACTTCCCCAGTGACATCCCCTTCTTTTCCCCAAAGTGAGCCAACTTGCAGATGACTTTGCATGCAGTTGTGGGCTGGGGAGTGAGGAGCTGGCGGAGTGGGAGTGTCACACTCCAGAACCTTCTTTTGTTCTGTATTTTAAAAATTGTAGTAAGACACAGACACCATTTACAGTCTTAGCCATTTTAAAATTTTCAGCTTTGTGGCATTCAGCACATCTAAACTGCTGTCGACCATCACCATCACTCACCTCCAGAATTCTGTCCCGACGAAAATGAACCAACATTTGACTTTCTTCTTCCATGAATCTGACCACCGTAGGCACTTCATTTAAAAGTAAAACCTTACAGTATTTGCATTTGGGGGGCTGGCTCTTTTCATATTTCATTAAGTCCTCAAGGTTTCAGAATTTCCTTCCTTCTTAAGGGCTGCATAAGTTTTCATTGTACACATATATCACATTTTCTTATCTATTGTTCCTTCATGGATACTTGGTTTACATCTACTGTTTGGTGATTGTGAATGTTGCTGCTGTGAACAAATACTCTTTGACACCCTTAGAGACCCTGGAAAGGCCCAGAACCTTCCCTCTTTCAAAGCTCTGTCTCATGCTAATCATCTCTTTGTTTGTAACACATGCATTAGAAACAAGTGTCACATTCCAGTTGCCAATGTTCCTGAGCCATTGTCCGTCATTAGGGAAATGTGTGGTGGTCCACAGAGAACCTGATCCACCCCGAGTGTGCCTTAAGACACATTTAGCAAAGTGCAGCGAAGTTTCTGGATGTTGTGCTGCCTGCTAGTTCCAGAGACATTTAATGTCACATGAGTACAAGACTGCAATTAATTTTAGTGTAACCACAGGCAATATTTCTACTTCACACAAGCGAGCAATGTCTAAAACAAATATATGCGGAAGAGTAGGTCACAGTGTTCAGCATTACGTGATTACATAATTGTGCCAGCTACTAATTGGGAGATAAAGTACTGTAGGTGGCATTTTAATTGAGGAAGTGTAAGAACTCAAAGTTTACATTTCTTATAGTTAGATTCTGAAAATAATAAAGTACTTGAAGTCTAACAAAGACTCCCAATTATAAAATAATTAAAAGGAGAGAGATAATAATGTAGGAAACAGTTGTAGTTAAAGGGAAAAAAGAAATGATAGTAATTAAAAATTTAAAAATCTTTTTACCAAGTTTCAACTGTCCTTCTTTTAAAACCTTTAGCCTGAGTCTTAAAATTATTCTTTCTGTTCTGTCCTAGTTTCAGATGAATTATTTTGTGTCTGGATCACTGTAATTTCAACAGTTATTCAACATTACTCCATGCCAGGCATGGTTAGCTTAAAAAAATGCATCAAATTATTTCAACCCTTAACTGATATTCTGAAGTCATTTGTATCACTTCAAGCAACTGAATATTTAAAATTCATTCTTCTTTTTTTGTTTTTTATCAGAACTCAATTTTGCTTGGGTGTTAATATATTTAGCTAGTTTTCCAGCATTTATTGTTGCTGAGCTGTGTCTGTGATCTAGTTCTAGCAAATAAGATATAAGTACAAGTTTACTGTAAGCTTCTGGGACGGCTTTTTATTTTCTGATAAATTGAAACATATGAAGCAAGATGAAAATTCTCAACCTGTCCCAACTTCCTTCTTTTATAGACACTCATGTGATGGTTGTAGCTACAGTAGCCATCTTGGAAGCAGAAGGCAATAAGCTAACATGCTAAGAAATGCAGAGTCCAAAGGCAGAAGAAACCTAGAACATGGATGCCATTGTTGAACAGCTAATCCATCTCCAGAAATTGCCTTCCTCTGTACTTAGTTATGTGAGAAAGAGAAACTGTAAGCTACTATTTGAAAAATGGGCATTTGATTGCTTGCAGCTGAAAGCATTACTACTTCAATTTTTCAGATGCGAGAACTGAAAAGCTTTGTTAAATCTGTCTCCAAAAGTTCATAAAGTAAGCAAGGAAAACCAGTCTGGGCAAATACAAGACATGGAGGAAGATTTATGTTCTCATATTCACATCTAACACTTACAACACTCTTGCACAATGTCTTTAAACCTTGGGGTAGGGGAAGAGAAAATGACAGGTAGTAATGTAATAGTCTATCAATGCTCAGGAATGAAATTAAACTGTAAGAAGCTGAAGGTATAATCCCGTGGGAGGGAAGTGTATTTCTGTTGGACGTGGATAGGGTTAATGGTAGGACACCAGTAGGAGCTACCAAATTATTATTCACTTTATTCCCAATGACAGAGATGGGGTGAAGTGAAGGAAAATCCTGAGGAAACGTTTCCTTGGTAAGCCTTCATTTGATCTCCTCAATTAGGAGACCCAGCAGTGTGACCCAGTTCTGTCTCTGATCCTTCTTGGCAGGGAGATTTGGAATAAGTCATAGTATTTCTTCTGAGCCATCTTCCTGGTAACACCTGTGTCATAAGGTTAAAGGAAATAAAGCGCATGAAAAGACTTCAGAGACTCAGGTGACGTCTATGAATGATAGTTGGGACTAGCGTTAGGCTGGTCATCAGGAAGGCAGAGGCAGAGAGAGTGAGAAGGGGGAACAGACCGGAGAACTGTACTTAAGTCACCCCCAGACCTTCTCTAACTGAAATCCCACTTTATCCTATGAAAGCTAAGTTAATAATACTGCCCAATAACACTGAGAAGTTAGAAATTAGTCTGGGACAAGGTTGGGTTTGCCGGGGACAGCACTGCTTTTAGCCTGAGGCTGGCCGTCAGCGTGTGCTCCGTGATTATCAGCTTTGGAAAAAGTGAGTCTAAATTGGAAAGCTGTTTCCTCTGTGGAAGCCATTTCTGCAGAGCCCTGTAGAGTTGATTATAGTTCTTACACTCCACAACTGGCTTTCTTGACTCATCACCAGACTCATAAACATTCCCTAGAAAACGGAGATTTAACCTTGTGTCTTCATGTGTCCCACGTAATAGCCATGACATAACAAACTCTTATCTGCCTTGTGGTCCCTAACGCTGTGCAGAAGCAAACACTTTGGAAAATTCCTTTTAGATCTTTCATAAAAGAGGCAGGAAAGTGCAGGACAGTTTCTCTACGTGACCTTGGGTATTTTCTTCAACTGCAGAAAGGGGGGGAATAAGAAATATTCTGGAGGCTGCTGGGAATCTGAGCAAAATGTTAGGAAGAGCACCAGGTACATGGCAAATGTCCAACAGACATAATTGCTGTTATTATTTTTATTAATAACAACATAAAAAGCACTCTGAGCAGAATGACATTGAAATAAATCCTAGATAAATTAATCTATACTTAATAGTCAAGAGGCCATCCGTCAGTATTTCACACAGGCTGACAAGAGAAAATCTCTGCCCTAGAGGGAGAGAAAATTGTTAGCATGTGACAATCTAAAATGACAACACAATAGAGAGAAAATACTTAATCAATATAATTCAGGATGGACTGAATATACCTACAGTAATTATTACTTTTTATTTGAAAGGATGCTTAGGGTGTCACCCCATCTTGTGTCAAAAACAGCCTGAATTCATACCGTACAATGACCCTGGTGAGACCAGGAGGCTGCCTCCGAAGCGACCATGCTCCCCAGGAGCCAGCTGGTTGTTAGGCCAGCAGACTGCAAATCTATACCAGGAGCTTTTTAGGGTGGTCAGATATGTACCAGTCCTGTGACTCTTAGAAGGTCGGGTCTTAGTCAAAGACCTTGATCTTTTTAAAAATGGTAATATTCTTGCTGCTGTCTGTCACTGCCACATTTCGTCCGAGAGAGCTTCGCTCATGTCTGAAGACTGAACTTTCCTGGAGGAGATGGCTTATGGGAAGCTAAGAAAAACCTCAGCCACTCTGAAAGGAAGGAGCAGGGGACAGATGGAGTTGGAGGCCGATAGGGGCAGCCATTCAAGAACTGTGCTGTCAGAAGAAGTTGCTGGGGTCACCTTGCATCCTTACTGTGGTTCTGTTTGCTGTACCCTTTCTTCAGCTTGCAGCAATGGTTATGCTTACAGGAAAGGAATACAGTTTCCTGCTTTCTTCATAGCTGCATGGTACTTAACTCTGGGGATACTTCCTGAGAAATGCATCTTTTGGCAGGTTTATCACTGTGTGGACAGTGTAGAATGTGCTACACAGACCTGCAAGGCATAGCATACTGCACACCTAGGCTTTATGACATGCAACAGTTCATGGATCCTGCAGCCACTGTAAACAAAACAACACAAGATTAAAGCAAGACAGAAAAAGACGCCATTGAGACAGAGTAAACTTGTTGTCTGATGCTCCTGCCTGCTAGTGGAGCATACTGTTTTATAGTAAACTCAGAATTAGCAACACATGTTAAAATGATGATAAAAGTATAATACAGTAACACATAAGTCAGTATCAAAATCATTACCGATTATCATGTGGGTATGTAACTGTATATGCTGTATTTTTTTGTCTTGTTTTTTGAATTTTGAGATAAGGCTCCCTTGTCTAGTTCAGGATGGTCTCGAACTCACAGAGATCACAGGCCTGTACCACCATGTCTACCATGTACTGTGCAGTTCTCCTCCACGATTGGTGGGTCAGTAGGTTTGTGTCCACGAGCATCAACAGCAGCACCGGAGTAAAGTGTTGCCTCGTGAAGGTTGTGATATCACAAGTTGATAGGAAGTTTTCAACTCACTTATCATCTATGATACATGTGGTCACATCGCAGAAACTTGTGCGGCACATCGCTGTGTTGTTTTAGAAACCAGGAGGAACACATGTTATCTCGAGGGCGCGGCCTCGCTGGTGTGAGAAAGTGAGCATCAGACTTGTTTGTGAAACCCTCCCCTTTGGTGTAAATCCTCTCTGGTCCCTTAAAAATATTGAATAAAACAAATAAAAGCATAAGCATTTTAATAGCCTAAGGTGGATACTTGAGTTCATCCGGTGGGAGAATTATTGTGTCATGTAAAACCATCTTCCTTCATGAAGATATTTGTATTTGTAAATGGAGCATGAACTGACAAAGACTGAACTGGGACAAAAGTCATTCGAATAGTATTTGAGAGTAAGGTTTTGTGGGTCATGAGAGGTTTACAGAGCTCTAGATGAAGTGGCGAGAAAACAAAAAGTAGATCTATTATCAGTTTTTATTAACCACAGATTTTTCTTGGGCATCCCCATTCTTTGTTTGCGTCATTTCCCCATTGGCCTGAGAGGACAGGACACCTTGCTGCTCTGTGCTGTCCACTCCGCCCAGCACAGTGGCTGGGATATGTCTGTGGCACAACTTTATAGTCCAGTCTCATCCACTGGTCCCTGATGACCCTTTCACTAAATTCTCTTTATTATCAGTACTAAGATGAAGTATTTAAAGGTTGTTTAAAACAAAAACTCAATCCCGACAGGAAATCACACAATAATTATGAAGAGATTCTCTGCTAGATACAGATGAGTAAGACTATATTTTCAACATCTGTCATTTGAAAATAAATTATTCAACATTATTAGATTTCTTATAAATGGGATCAATCAATTAGGACCAAAGGGCTGAGTCTGGAAGCAAAAAATAATTTATCTGAGGCTAGATTGGTAAAGCTCTGAACTCTGCGTTCCTCAGAGAAGATGAAAACAATTCTGGCTCTTACCAGCTTCTCTCCCTCCTTCCTCTATTGAAGATTTAGTTACAGCACCTATGATTTTGAGCGGCCCTTTCCAACACCGGGGACATAGGCAAAGGCGGGAGTTTCAACAAGGAAAACGCGACTGAGGCCCCCGCCCCCACCTGTGGATGAGGTAAATCTGGCGAGTCTTGTCATTCAGTGGCAGTAAGTCAGACTCCTGCGCTGACTGCTAAAGACACGCTTTTATATAGCAGTCCCCGCTGGGCCTTTACATATTGAAATGAATCATTGTCGCCTCTGTCAGTTTTGCTCTTCATGTGGAAGTAGTAAGAAGTGCCAGTCTATTGTATTTATTGCCTCATTTACTTCTGCCGTTTTCTGCAAACCAAACCCACAAAAAAACATGCTGATTAAAGGCCAGTTAGCATCCTGTATTTGCCAAGATGTTTGGTTATATGACGCCTTTTAAAGTTTAATAAGACAAAATAATTCTTTTTTTTATAAAAAGTCTCTAGTTCAGGATGACTGGCTTATTTTGGGTTGCCATAGACTTTCTGGTTTTAAAGTTGAAAAATTCCACAGCCCTGGGCCCCTTTTAAGCTTGAGTAAACTATGACAGTTAAATATCCTATCCTTACTTGTGTAGTCATTGATTTTATTAGAATTTCTTGAAACCAGCACGTGCAATTGATCTGGAGTTTGGCATTACACTTTGAAGGCTGATAAATCTCCACCATGACAAAGAAACAAAGTCAATAGGCAATAAAGGCATACATGTTTTAAAGAACTGTCTTGTGCAGAATTCTTTGAAGTACTACTTTTTGGAACCAGACTGGAACTTAGACATTTGTGCTTTGTTCCTTTTTGGTCCAGGGAATTCAAGGTCAAGTTATTCAGAAGCATTTGAAGTTGTTTGGAGAACTATGAAGAATTTCACCAGACTAAACACATTACACATTTCAAGATTGATTCCAAAGGGGCTGATGATGATAGTGTCTGTATCAAAGGTACTAGTAAAGCCTTTGATAGAATGAATCGCTGCTACAAAATAGTCTTACAGATGAGAACCAGCTTTCCCCTCCACACAGATTCAATTGATCTGTGCATTGAAAAATGCCCTGTCATTCCTCTCACTGTGTTGGAGACATGTGTGTGAAGAGTCTAGAAGTTACTTTTGCCAGGAATGAGGACACTGTGGCGATAGCTGGAGCACTATTTGTTATACGTGTTAATTCCTTAAAAAATGCTAAAGTGTCCTGTGCATGTGGTAAACTGCTCTTCCAATCCCTTTTTTCTGAGATTGCATCCTGCCTTTTATATGACAATCAGGTTTTATGAGACACTCAAGCAAACTGTTTGTTATCTTCAGAGATCCTAGAAATGGAGGATAGCATGTCGTGCAGGGCCACAGTGGAAAGCACCAGACTTGGCTAGAAGGCAGAAGGGCACAGGAGTGAAGGGAAAGCATGGGCCAGTTGCTGGGGTTTCCATGGGAAAGACAAGGTAGGGCTGGGTAAGCCACTTAGGAAAGGCTAGTTTCAATGACTCTAGCAGCATTTTGGTTAGAAATGTGGTCTCCTTGTCTGATATGACCAGAATCCTGGAATATTGCCTCATGGGTCCAAGGACAATGGAGAGGGGTCTGGGCTGGACTTATTCATTTGCACATAAATGTCCTGTGTTTTGAATCATTTGTCATCTCCAAGAATTGGCTAGCTCCATCTATCCAGCCAGAAAGGTTTCTAAGATGACAAAACCTAATTTGTAGAAAACAAAAAACATAGATAAAATACAGAAAAGCTAGGGTTTGGAATCAGAGTTCTGGCTCTGCCCACTACTAAGATGTACACAAATCTCCTGACTTTTTTGCAAAGCAGTTTACCCTTTATAAAACTGGGGAAACAATTCTCATTTTTGCTGGACCAATAGGAGTGTATGGGTAAAAATTCTCAGTAGGCACCAAAATTATGGTAAAAAGAAAAAAATCAAACAAACCCAATACTTTGTTGATGCATGTATTAAGTTTGTGTACTAAGGGGTCAGGTGTGGTCTGAAAATGCACTGTTGACTTGGTGTTAGGATCCAGTAGGAGTCAGAGAGAATGGGATCTGCTCCGAGCTCCCCCTTAGCTGCTCTTTGGCTCTGATCTAAACAGAAATGAAGTGTGGGAATTGTGTTGAATTATTCCAAAATTATTTACATTTCTAAAATTCAATAAATCTATGCAGTCTGCACCATGCTATTCTGTGGTATGTTTGTTTTCTGTATCACCTGTTAGGCCATTTATCCTGCTATACTCTACAGAAGCTACAATTCAACACCTTTGAGCTCTACAAAGTGAGCCTGTGGTGTGAGCCTCAGGGCAGCCTTTCTCCAACCGCTGGGCTCAGCTGTTTGAAGTCGGGTGGGAGCCTATCATGTGATGGCCTGTTAGATTCTCTTGCCAGGTGTCTGCAGTTAGAATATGTCTGGCTGATGGACACTGGCGACCTGGAAGGAGAGTTGAGAAGTTAAGAAAGACAGTCTGAGCTGGGAATGGTGGCACATGCCTGGGACTCCAGCCCTTGGGATGCTAAAGGCAGGAGGATCACAGTGAGCTTTAGGCCGGCCTGGGCCTGAACATAATGAGTTCAAGGCTGTTCTAAACTGTGGTGAGACACTGTCTCAAAGAAAGAAAAATGAAAAATGAAAGAGCAAACTGGGAGTAGATTTGATGAAGGATGATGGGGAGGGAACACCAGAGATGCCAAACCTTAGTGATGCAGAGAAAGAGAACACAGTAATAGAGAAATAGCTCTTCGGTTATTCTCTCTTCTGCTTACCTTCCAGGTCTGGCTGTTCTTTCTACAGTTCTTTATTCTATGTTATCATTGACCTATGCAAATTTGAGTGACTTTTATATCTTTTCTCCTGGCTACACCCTAAAACTCCTGTTAACATAAACTGGGCATTGGTAAGGATTTTGTCTTGTTCCCTCTTGAAGCATTTGGCTCTGCACTGTATATAGAAAAGAGATGTTCAAGGAATTTATACTAAAGTGACATGTAATTGCATATGAACTGTGTTCATTATAATGCACTATATGTTTCAAGAAGCATTTGCCAAGGGTCTCTCAATTAGTCCACAGGTAATTTTAAGAGCTGCCTTCTCTTCATCCCCAGGACCTGCACAAGATCTCGCTCACCATAGGGTTTATGTTAGAATATTCTTGAACTGAATGGCCCAGTATTGTTTTACATATTGTAGAGATATAAAAAGCAATATAATTTATGGTTGCTCTGCATAACCAGCTTGCAGGATAATTGGGAAGCTGCATGAGAGAAAAGAAGAGGAGGAGGAGGAGGAAGAGAAGAAGACGAAATGTGATAACTTACAAAGACTTTTAAGTAACCAAAAAGCACTGAGGGTCAAAACAGGAAGTGCAGTCCTAGCCTGAGAATTGGGCAGGATGTGGCAAGGTAGAAAGAGGTGTGGAGGAAGGGGAGAAAAGGCTGGGCAAAGACAGGGAGAAAGAGGGCTAGAATGAACTCTTTGCATTACACACAGCCTAAAATTCGATGATTAACAGGGTGGTATATGAGGCAAAATGTCCAAGTCCAGGAAGGCAGTGGACATTGGGGCTGAGAGCCCTGACTCTGGAGTTGGGCTTGATGAATTCCCATCTCAGCCACCCCTGCTCATCCTTACTAGCTTTGCACACTTGGGCCGCTTACTTAACATTCTGTGCTTCACTTTCTTCACCTGCAGAATTAGTGATAGTGGTGCTCACCTCTTGGGAGCACTGCAAGGATGAAAGAAGATGCTAAGAGTCTTTAGATTAGTGTCTGGCATGTGTAAGGTTTTTTCTTTTTCTTTTTTTTCTCTTGCGGTTCTGGGTATTGAACTCATGACCTTGTGCTTGCCAGACAGGTGGTGGCACCGCTGAGCTAGATCCACAGCCGGCTGATGTCTAAGTGTTTAATCAATTCATTGTTTTTGTCTGTTGTAGTAGAAATCTGGTGGAAAGACCCAATTACATGAACAATGAGTGTGTACAAGACTTTGGCTGGCCTGAGAGTTAGGGAGAAGAGCTTGGGGTTGACTATCAGGGTGCATCATATTCTCAGGATCAGGAAGTGGTGGCGTGAACGTGAGAAGAGACGTGATGACGTAGGGAGGACCATGAAGGTGCCACTGCAGTAGGTGATGAAGGCCAAGGTCAGGACTGTGCTTGTGAAAGGGAAGTGCAGTGGGAAGAGACTCTTCCCATGAAGGTGTCCCCAGCTCCCCTCCTGAACTCCTCCACCTTGCTCTACAGCCCCCTCACCTCCCTCTTCTCTGACCTCACGCTCAGCCTTACCTCATATGGGCACAGCTTGTCTCTCCTCTGCTAGCATCTTCCCTGGATCTTCAGGGCTGTACTGTGGCAGTGTTGCTACCTCTCACTGTCCCCAGGGATGTGAACACTTGTTCTCACCACCCCACACCACTGTCATTCCTTAGACATGTCGACCTGACTTGGGGAACTTGCCTATTCTTGTTCTACCTGAATTGATTCCTTCACCCCTTTTTCAGCCTCTGCCCAAACATTTTATTAGTGACAATTTCCTGTAAAACACATGTCCCCTTCCCTGGCCCAGCACCCACCACCTTCTCTTCATAGCCCTTCTTGCTCTGTGACGTGTGATCACATTTGTTTAGTGTCAGACTTCCCCACGGGGACGTCAGGTTAGCAGGCAGACATTTCTGAATGTCTTGCTCCAAGATATATTCCCTGGATCTAGAACAAAAAGTATCTTGCTCTGCGGAAGCTGCTCAATAACGATATTGAATTATGGTGTGAATAAAAAGCATCCACAACTATGTCAGGCACAGTACTTGGCATCCCCAACCCAGACACTGCTCACCGTTCTTTCCGATAAGTATGCACTGTTCTCATTGCTTTATGAAGGACATTGCTGAGGAACAGAGATCCGAAGAGTACAGAGCTGGGAGGGGACAGTCAGGATTTGTGTCCAGTTCCCCTGACTGGCCTCACTGTGATTCTGCATGGACCAGATGAGAAGAGGAGGGAGGGGCAGCGGTCAGTGCTGAAGGGAAGAGCAGGAGACTGGGGACAGAGATGGAGTCGCTGGGAGGAAGGCCAATGCCTTAGAGTAAGAAGTCAGGTGTGGCAGTGCCTCTGTAATCCCAGAAATCCAGGAGGCTGAGGCAGGAGGATCATAGCTTTGAGCCCAGTGTGGGCAGCTTAGTGACTGTCTTAGTTATTTTTCTTGTTGCTGAGACAAAATATCCAACACTCAAAGTTAAAGAAGGAAAAGTTAATTTTTGGCTCACAATTTGTAAAGTTTTTTTTTTTTTTTTTTTTTTTTTTTTTTTTTTTTTCAGTTTTTGAGATAGGATCTTGCTTTGTGGTTCAGGCTGGCCCTGAACTCACTATGTAGCCCAGACCAGCCTCAAACTTGTGGAAATCTTCCTGCCTCTGACTTCTGAGTGTTGGGATTACAGGTGTGGGCCACCATCCTCGGATTGTAGAGGTTTTAGTACATAGTCAGCTAGCTCCAAGGCAAGGTGCCATGTTAGAGGGGCATCACAGCACAGGCAGCAGAAGACAAGCTTCAGCAACAGGAGAAGCAGCAGCCAGTGGCAAGGGGCAGCAGCAGCTCCTTTCCTGTGCCTTATATTCCATCCAGGCTACCCACCCTTAGGGTGGGCCGCACTCACACCCAGGGAGGGACACCCTTAATCCCAGCATCAGCACACAACTCGATCCAGCTGCCTCCAAGTGTATGAGACTTTGGTGGGACTCCTAGATACAAGCCATAACAGTGATTTGGCAAGAGTCTATCAAATAAAAGTGGAGCCAGGAACTATCGGGAGTAGTAAATACTCAAGGGAACTCCTGCTCTTACCTAGGATAATTCTCTCTGAGAACGGACATTGCGCTGCTAATAACTAAGCAGGAGCAGCAGCAAGACACTGACATGGCCCAGCAACGGTGGCTGCACAGTGCTCCTACATGTAGGGGAAGGAACATTGGGAAGAAATCTGGGCTGGAGATTTAGGTTTCTCACTTGTAAAGATGCTCAGGGAAGCCATGAGGGTAGTGGCCGTCACTGGGTAGAGGGAGGGAAGGACAAGGCCTGGATGCGGACTGTATTGATGAGTAGGGGGAGGGAGAAGATCTTGGGAGAGAGAAGAAGCCAGAAGAAGGAAGAGGCTCGAGGCCAGAGCAGAGGTGGATGGGAGGGAGGGTGGGGGCGGCCCAACTGGAAAGTAGGTCACAGGAAGCTGGCAACCGAGAGAGGCTAGAGAATCGCTTTGCTTTTTGATTTTGTACCACAGTTTTTATTCATCTCAACAAAATGCTAGAAGGAATTAATTAGAGATTAAAATTAATTCTGATTGGGAAGTATTTTCCTGCTACTCTCTTCAGGATAACTCAAGACTCTTTCTTCGAAGTGTTTTTAGAAGCTAGATCAGGAATCCAAGTTTAGTGTCTCAGTCTGAAGTTCTCTTGTGCCTCTGCATGGCCCAGGGCAGTAAGAGGTCCTACATTCAGTGTCATTGACACAGATAGGATCTAGGCCCCATCAGGCACTTGGAAAGTGAAAGGGATACTTCTGTGATCCCTTTGAGGTCAGGAAGATTTTAAAAATGAGGTTCTGGGCCAGTGTATGTAATAGTGCCTGAACGCTGGTTTTCCTTTTGGTGAAGCAGGAATTTTTAACAGTTTTATTATTCTTTATTTTCTTACCCTGGTATTTTCTTTCAGTGAAGGAAGGTGAGTGAGGAAAACAAGCAAGCAAACATAACTCTAGCTCAAAACCTAAGAGGGACCAGAAGTGAGGCTGAGTGGTAGACTGTTTGCCTGGAGTGTAAGGCTCCTGGGCTCACTTCCCAGGAGAAAACAACCGACCACACCGCCAAACCAACCCCCGACATGACAGCATCCCTGAAAATGCCCACAGCTGTCTAAAAAGAACGTTGCTTACCAGCTGGTGGCCCCTCCCATCACTGTGGAGAAGTGAGAGCTGGTTGCTCGCTAGTCATATCTTGGTCTCTCCAGACATGTTTACTCCATGTGGATGGCTGGAGGGAGCTCTTCCAGGTGGGGAGCATGTGCCCATAGCACATGGCTCCAAATTCTTGCGCTTTTAGACTGTAAAGTCTCATAACATTGGCCCTGGACATGTAATCTCTCCTCTGCATTCTTGGAAAGCATGTATTCATCACTGGGTTAGGAGACAGCCACAGGCAGAGTCCGGGCAGCAGGTTGGCCTAAAGGTTTTTGGTTGTTTATTTCTGTTTCTTTCTTTCTTTTTCTTTTCTTTTTAGACAGCATCTAGCTTTTGTAGGTCAGGCTGGCTCTGAGCTCACCCTCCAACTCACAGCAATCCTTCTGCCTCTGTCTCCTGAGTGTAGGGATTACCGAAGTGAGCCATCATGCCTGGCACTGTGGTATGTGGTACTGATTGCTACTGGGTGTGAGTCTCCATGCCCAGCACTGTGGTATGTGGTTACCAGGGATCGACCCTGGACCTTGCACTTTCAAGACAGCTGCGGATTTAGCTGAGCTAAATCCCTGGCCCTGTTTCTGTTTTTCAATCATAGCAAAAATGCTATTGGGCTAAATCATAGAATCCCACCACAAACTCTAGAAAGCAGAAGGAATCAAATCTGGTGAAAGTTTGAAAGGACCTCAGCAAAGGTCCTGTGGCATCCACCCCAGAAGCCACATGGAGGGTACAGGCCCTCAGGCTTCTTCTGCACGAGATGCTAACATCTGTGTTTGACGCTGCTTTCTCAGAAGTGCCCCACAGGTAGCTGCATGGTGGGGAGCCTCTGACTCAGTGTGTCGCCTCGGCCAACCTCGGGCAGCATGAGAAAGCAGGAGTGTGTTTCACACACCTCACTCCCTGCAGCTGTCAACCCACCCACAGACAGCTCTTAGCCTCCTGTGCCTGTGACCTTCAGAAGGAGGACTGTTAGGGACATGTGTGTGTCATCGACTTCGCTCGATACTGAGGGCATTTGCCTTTTGTCACCTTCTCTTTCTTCTTCTCATCCACTCTATTTCCATAAATGTTTCTCTTCTCCCTTCTCTTTGATTATTCTTCCTTTTGCTTTGCTCATATGTGTGTGTGTGTGTGTATATGTATATATATATATATATACATATATATATGTATATATATATATTGTGTATACATATATATATAGATAGATAGATAGATAGAGAGGAAGAGAGAGAGAAGAAAGAGAGAGGATTAATCAGTAATATTTCAATGACACTTGTCCACCCCAGGGCTTCCTTTGTATTGTTGGCATTTGCTTCACCTCCCAGACGTGTTCGAAGGAGCGAACCGAAGACAACAGCAGTCGTTCATATTTTGGTGTCAGTCTAGGCAGGTTTTGTTTGGCCCAGACAGTGGTTTGTTTATTTGTTTTGTTTATTTATCTGTTTATTCCTGGGACCAGAATAGAACTCAGGACCTTGCCCTGGCCAGGCAGCGGAGGTGCCACTGAGCTAAATTCCCAGCACAAGTGTTTTAAAACTCTCCATATTAAAATCTATGTTCTATAGGGACTGAGGAGCAGCCGCACCCCATGCAGGCAGGGCTGGGTGTGAGCACCACACGGGTCCTGGGCCTCCCACTCCTGTTTTCTTAACGTGGCCACCTGCATTTTGTCAATATTCTCATGTCCTGGTGGAGCTCTGAGTTTTCACTTTAGTTTTCAAGCAGTTTATAGGCAGCCTTTAGGCATGAGCGCTGTGGTGATAATGACAGAGGGCAGGTGAGCCAATGGGGATCCTTCCTGCCCACAGTGCAGGGGAGGCAGAGGTCTTTCATTTGTGGCTTCTGCTCTTTCTTAGCATACCTGAAATTTCAACAAGCTCTATATCTAGAAGATTAATTTTTTTTTTTTTTTTTAGGTTTTTTGAGACAGGGTCTCGTTTTTGTGGTTTAGGCTGGCCCTGAGCTCAGCCTCAAACTCACATCACAATCCTCCTGCCTCTGCCTCCCGAGTGCTGGGATGACAGGCGTGAGTCACCATGCCCGGCACTGTGGTATGTGGTACTGGTTGCTGCTGGGTGTGGGTCTCCACGCCCAGTATTGTTATGTGGTAACCGGGGAATCGAACCCGGGCCCTTGCACTTGCAAGACAGGCGCCGGAACCACTGAGCTAACTCCCCGGCCCATAGAAGATTAATTTCTTTAAACAACTCTCAAATCTGTTTTGGATGTTTTCTATTTGATTTTGGCTGTATTTCTATGTGTTAATAACACTGGGTTTTTAAAGGAAGGATTTCTTCCTTCTCATTTCACACATTGCTTACCAGGAAGGAAGCCATCTTGGGTCCAGATCACTTCTTTGCTTTTTTGATTTCCCTTTCTTTAGGCCTCAGCCTTCTTATTCTACCCAGTCACAACTCCATTATAAACATTCAGCCATTAAAATGATTAATTCAGGTCCATTTATATGGCGGCGCCACGCTTCATTGTGTGGACATGTCTCATCTGGCTGACCTTTTTCATGGTGGAGGCTCACTTAGAGTGAACCCAATGGAAAGACATGAAGAGTGATGCGAGCGAGGGCACGGACCGGTGGGTATAGGATCCTACTCATCAGATTCTAGAAATGGTTGCTTTAAGAGGCAGAAGTTTAAAATGAGCAGACAGTACAAAAACTAGAGTTTAATCAACAATGGAGCAGGTGACAAGCAGGTCAGAGACATCTCCTCAGATGAATGCTACAAGAAAGAGCAAACCAGAGAAACCAGAGAATGGGGAAAGTGAACTCACAGTAACTTTGCTTTTGAGGAGCTAAAGACTGAACCTAGGGCCTGACACATGCCAGGTGAGTGCTCTACAGCTAAGCTACAACTTTAGGGCTTCTAGTAACTTCTGAGCAAGGATACAATTTCTTTTTAAAATGAGATTTCTATTCCCAAGTTAATTTTAAACAGCTGGTTCTTCTGGGTGTGGTGGTGCACACCTGTAAGCCCAGTGTCTCAGGAGTTTGAGGCAGGAGGATCAAAAGTTTGAGGCCATCCCAGGCAACTCAAACCAAAAAGCAAAATAAAACAACAACAACAACAACAAAAGAAAACTAACAAAGGATCTGGGGATGTAGCTCAGTTGAGGAGCATCTTTAGGTTCAATCCTCTGTACTGAAAGAACAAAAGAGCCTGCACAATAATTTATTGTGTTTAATAATAAACACAAAATAAATAATAATGAACTGTTTCCCTAAAGCAGTTGAACAGTTAGATATTTTAGGTTTTCCACATTTATAAATAATACTGGAATGAAAATCTTAGCACTGAAAGTACTTGCAATAATGGCAGTACTTACTCCTTCTAAGATGGTATCAAGATATTTTGGTAAAATGTTTCCATAAATGTCCACACTTACAGGCTCATTAATAGTATTTGTACATCTTGCTTTGGCCCTTTTAGCTAATGTGGCCACCCACATTGATCTTTAATGACACAACTGACCCTATGTCTGTACTTCCTCTCTGGGATTTTCCCAAGTTACTGGCTTTCATATTTTCTTGACCATAACTCACAATGAGAAATGAAATTTTACAAAGTAACCCAACATATGTGTGTGTACAGCTGAAACATGTTTCACACACACACACACACACACACACACAAAATGACATCTTTTATATGCTATATTCTTATAAATTCAATCTTTTCTAGTTTAGTTTTAAAAATAAACTTTCCATGACCCATTAAATTGATGCAGTGCCTCTCCCATGGATTATTACTTTCAGTTTCAAATACGTCATCCTAAAATAGTTTCTGGTGAACAGATTGATGTTTCAGGACTTTAGCTTCTCTCTTTTTCCCCGTTCAAGTTTCAGAGTCTCATTTTTCACTAACCTCTTCCAGTTTTGGATTTGCTCACCAGCGTTTGACCATAACCATCTTGTCATGTCCAGCCTGTGACAAACAGGTTGGATGTACATGTATTATAATAAATTCATGCATAAAAGGGAAGTTATATTACTTACATACATTAAGTATATTATATGTTTTTTAATGCAACCCGGGACAGTTCCTCTCTACTAAGCCAAGAAAGAGCCAGGAAGATCCAAGCTGTGGGCCACAAGTTAGATATACACAGACACACTTGCATAGCTTCCACACCACACCATCAGTCTTGGACATCCAGTCTCGTCTCTGTTGTGTCCTATCCAACACCGAGGACCTGTCCTGGGCTGGTGCAATTGCTTCATGTTCCCACTTGACAGGGACAGGAAATTTGACCTAGAATAAAAGTTGTCTTCACACTGCACCAACACTAAGAACCATTATCAAAAGAGGACGATGTTGCTTAGAACGCCGTCAGCCCACATGCTCACTTGCTGACATGTCAATTCTCTCTGCTCTGCTGCTCTTCCACAGAGGGGAAGACATCTCTGCTTTCCCTGGCTTGGGCAGTTTCCCCCTGTCCCTTTAGTAAGATAGACTCTCCTCTTATTTCATATCAAAGCTGTGCCTACCTACACTTTGAAGCTATAGATAAAGGAGAGATTAAGAGGTCAGGCAAGAGGCTGGGGATTTAGCTCAGCGGTTCTGGCATCTGCCTTGCAAGGGTAAGGGCTGGGGTTCGATCCCCAGTAACCACATACAACAATGCCAGGTGTGGAGACTCACACCCACCAAATTTAAACCACATACCACAGTATCAGGTGTGGTGGCTCAGGTGTAATCCCAGCACTTGGGAGGCAGAGGCAGGAGGATTGCTGTGAGTTCTACGCTAAGCTCAGGACAAACCTGAACTAAAAAAGTGAGATGTTGTCTAAAAAAAATAGAGGCCAGATATGATTTGATTGATTTTGTAGGAAGGAAATACAAGACCATAGAAATAAGCAGATATTCCCTGATGACTAATATGGCTTGTGTCTAGGTGTACCTCCCCGCCCCCCCCCCCCCCCCCCCCCCCCCCCCCCCCCCCCCCCCCCCCCCCCCCCCCCCCCCCCCCCCCCCCCCCCCCCCCCCCCCCCCCCCCCCCCCCCCGCAAGCCTCACTGAGTCATAGATGGGGCTTTACAGAGGTGGCGGATCTAGGATATGTGTTGATGGGATTAAGACTGTGATGCTGGGATTAATGGTATTATACCAGGACTAAGGGTAATGCACACTGGATGTGAGTACTACTCACTCTAGCCTGGGTAGAATATAAAGGGCAGAAAAGGGCTATTGCTCTTGCTTGCTGCTTCACTACTTCTCTTCCATCTGCCTCTCATGAGCTGTTTCTCTTTTCTGATGCCCCTCTGTCATGCCACCTTGCCATGGAACCAGCTAGCTATAAACTGAAACCTCTACAAACTAAGCTACAATAAATATCTCCTCCTTTCATTCTGAGTGTCTGATATTTTGTCTCAGCAATGAGAAAAATAACTAAGAGAATGACCTGTTTTTCCATCACAAAGCTGAATAGAAGCCAGATTCTTGGTACATATCAGCTTTCCCCTTGTTTGTGGTACTATTTAGTCCACGCTGTGTCATAAAGCAATGAGTTTCTTACATGTAACTGTCTTAGAATAACTGCTAGGATATATTGTATTAGACTGTAATTATACTCAGTAGTAAATGATGAGGTAGATATATTCTGATATTTTCTTGCTGGAAGCACAGAACTATTTAATCAATTAAAAGGGATTTGTCTTTCTCAACTAGAATTTCCAGTGTCATCTTCTTCACTACTCCATCTTCTGCTCTCCTGACCTTGAAAGTTCTATTTTACAAAGGAAGAAACCAAAGCACAGAGAGGTAAAGGAAACAATAATACCATCTAGAAGCTAACTGAGGTCGTAGCCAGAAATTTCATCTATGTAAAATCTTGGCTTTAAAGTTCTCATGAGACAGGGGCCGAGGATTTAGCTCAATGGTTCCGGCGCCTGTCATGCAAGTGCAAGGACCCGGGTTCGATCCCTGGTAACCACATACCTATACTGGGTGTGGAGACTCACGCCCAGCAGCAACCAGTACCACAGACCACAGTGCCGGGCGTGGTGGCTCACGCCTGTAATCCCAGCACTCGGGGGGCAGAGGCAGGAGGATTGTGATGTGAGTTGGAGGCTGAGCTCAGGGCCAGCCTGAACCACAAAGCGAGACCCTGCCTCAAAAAACCTAAAAAAAAAAAAAAAAAAAAAAAGTTCTCATGAGACAGAAATTTTGATGATTAATAGAGTCAAGAGGAGATGGAGCCATAAGATTTGATAAAGATGAGAGAAAGGCTACAGATCAGCACAGTTGGGTGCAATTATTCCTTTTGGGAAAAATCTTCAGACTACTGGCTAAGATAGTTCAGTCCTCTGCTGTCTTCTGCATTGGCAGAAGCAGTGTAGAGAAGCTTTAGAAGGTCTTCATGTAGTACCTTCCTGTCTCAAGTCCATGATACATTCCCAAATTACAAAAGCATTGGTGATTTGTGGAAATGTTCGTGTTTTAATTTTGGCAGTTTTATATTGATTTACTATCTTTTGGCACCAAAATTAATATATATATTTTTTAAAGAATTACTTCTCTCTCACTGAATCCATTCTGGTGGAACTGTTAACCAAGATGGCTTGACCACTCCTAACCAAGGGGAAGATGTAGAACCCACCTCAGTGGCATTAGCCTGAATCTCATTCAATATGACAGACATAATTTGAAGTTTATTTGTTTCAGTAGCAAACACTCTGTGTAAACTGAAGCAATATTCCTTCTCTATGGAACCTGACACAGCCTTTCCTTAGCTAGGCTTGTTTCTCTAGTGTATCAAGCATTCTCTCATCACTGAGACAAAATACCTGCATGTGCATATCTAAGGAAAGGTTTATTTCAGTTCATGATTTCTAGACGATTCAGTCTATGGTTGATTGACTCCAGGGCAGAAATGGCATGGCAGAAGAGCCTGGTTGAACATGGTTGCCAAGGAGCAGAGAGAGAAGGGCAGAGCTGGGACCCTCAGGGACTCTCAAACTAGGCCCCACCTTCCAACAGCATAAGCAGCAACTGAACTCACAAATGGGTGGATTCACTGGTGAGTGTAGTAACCCCATCACCCGATCATGTTCCAGACTTTTGAGGGTCATTTTAGATCTAACCCATAACACACAGCTTACTTTGATTGTTCAGATTTTCCTGTTTCTATCTAGTAAATTTTTTTTTGTTCAAGTTAGCTTGAACAGATTTTTATGCTGCCAACCAACAGCCTTAATTGGACTGATGGACAGTCTCATCTTGGAATTATAGCCACCCCTTTCCATCAGAACTCTATTAAGGAGCATTCAGTAAATACTCCTCATCTTCTACGAGGTGTCAAGTGAAAAGCTAAGGATGGTGACCTGGTTTACCTAATTCTATCCTCATTAAAATATCACAAACTAGGTACTATGACTTCATTTTGGATGAAAGTACCAAGTGTCTTAGTTTGTGCAGGTGACAGTTATGGACTATTGTAGAGTAAGTGACTTACAAACAACAGAATTTACTTCTTACCCTTCTGAAGCTTAGAAATCAAAGATCAAATCATCAAAAGATTAAGAGTGTGGTGAGGGGGCCGGGGAGTTAGCTCAGTGCTTCCGGCGCCTGTCTTGCAAGCGCAAGGACCTGGGTTCGATTCCCAGTAACCACATACTATACTGGCTGTGGAGACTCACGCCCAGCAGCAACCAGTACCATATACTACAGTGCCAGGTGTGGTGGCTCATGCCTGTCTTTCCAGCACTTGGGAGGCAGAGGCAGGAGGATTGCTGTGATGTGAGTTTGAGGCTGAGCTCAGGGCCAGCCTGAACCACAAAGTGAGACCCTGTCTCAAAAAAAAAACCTAAAAAAAAAAAGAGTGTGGTAAGGGCTGTTCTTTTTTAAAAAAAAATTTTAAATCTTTATTGGTACATTACATATACGCATCATGATTGCACTCCATAATGGGGATTTGTATCAGTATAAGACACAACTTAATTCTCATTTTTTCCCATAGCCCTACCCACCCTACCACTACCCACATACATAAAATTTGTTTCCTTACTTTTTTGTTACAATCTCATCATTTTTCCCCCTTCTCCCTATTTTACATTGATCATTTTCTATTTCACAATATATAACATACAATTCTAGGATTCATTTACATCTTTATTTTCTCATACCAGAGAAAAGATGCCATATGTACCTATCTGTGTCCTATTTATTTCACTTATGAGGATATCCTCAAGGTATGTCCATTTAAGTAGAAATGATTCAAGCTTATAAGTTTTTACGGCAGAATAATACTCTATTCTGTAGAAGACCCACAGTTTTTTTATCCAGTCTCCAGTTGATGGACACTTGGGTTGTTTCCAAGATGTAGCAATCACAAATTGGGCTGCTATAAACATGGGTGCACATATGGCACTGTGATATGAGTCTTTTAATTCTTGTGTGTATATACCTAGCAGGGCAATGGCTGGGTCAAATGGGACCTCCAACCTTAGCTTTTTGAGGAATCTCCAAACTGATCTCCACAGAGGTTGTACGAGTCTACAGTCCCACCAACGGTGGAGAAGGGTTCCTTCTTCTCTGCAGCCTGGTGAGGGCTGTTCTTTAGCCCAATGGTAATTCTCTCTTCGTTCTCATGTAGCAGAAAAAGCCCCTTCTATAGAGAAGCTAATTCCAATCATGATTCTGTTCTCATGATCTTATCATATCCCAGAGGCTTCACTTTCTAATGCCATCTCACCCTGGAGCTATGATTTCAGTATGTGAATTTAAGGGTCATAAATATCCCTAGTACAAATACACTTGTACTAGTGTAAGTCACTCAAGATAATATATTTTGTAAGTAGCAAAGATGAAATTTGAGCTCATGTGCAATGATCTTTTAATATATCTTTTAGTCCCTTTTCCCCAACTACAATAATGATGTTACAAATCTAAAGGTAAATTTGTTCTATAGAATAATCAAGTATTTGGAAGACTTAAGAATATAACATTTATTCTCAATATCATAGAAAAAGTGTAGCCGACCAATTATGAAGTTATAGTGCTTCATGACTACAGAGATTAATCAATTCAACTTTCTCATCTTGTAGATAGGAAAATGGAATTCAACAGATTTCTGTATTGTCAAGTATTATTAAAATTACTATTTTCTGATAATGAGGTTTAGATCCGAACCAATTTACCTTAGTCACAAGACAGGTGGGATTGTGCCAATTAATACAGTGCAATTAAAATTATAGAGCTGAAAGCGACCTCCAGGTATCTTATAATAATGTCTCCATCTGCCTCTATCATGCAGAGTTTAAACAATGTCAGCAGGTTGAGTTTTTTCTTTACAGCCTGTCAAGAAAGCAGTTCAGCCACCTCCTTTGTAAAGCATCAAGCACTGTTCACATCTCAATCCAAAGATGTTTTCACATGTAAATGTGGAGCACTTTGTGTCTGTTTGAAAAAAGAATATATTCTGTTTAAAGATATTTAAAATTATTTTTGGAAATTAGAAGCAGGCTTAAACATAAGCTAAAAGATCCCTAGGCAGCTGAAAGGGTTGTCATCAATGACCTTAGGCATACTTTCATAATTAGAAATAATAGAAGCTGTAGGTTTCACAAGTAAGTAATCAGTGTGAAGATGGCAGAGTGAAGGGAATAGTTACAGGGGCTTCCACAACATAGTGCAGACGTGTTTGACTCATTTTGGGACCCTACAATGAATAAATACAGCAAATGTCTATTGAAAGTTTCTGTTATGTGGCCTGCTACGCAAAGAGCTATGAGAACACAATTGTCTCTGATTACCAGTGGGGGGTTAGTTCCAGGACTCATCATGGAAACCAAAATCTGGAAGCTCAAGCTCCTTCTTTAAAATGCTATTTATATTTAATGCATGCAATTCCCTATATACTTCACATCGTCCCTAGATTACTTATAATACCGATTGCAATGTAAATACCATACAAATTGTTATACTATGTTATTTAGAGAATGAGGACAAGGAAAAATATAAACATTGGTATAGGTATTTTTTTCAAACATTTTTCAGCTCATAGTCGACTGGAGCCCCGGATGCAGGATTCTCAGATACAGAGCGCTGACTGTACAAGGACAGCCGGAAGCTCCTGACTGCAAGGAGCGTGGAAGCGAGTCAGGGAGATAATGCAGGCACACTAATGTGTCTAAAAGGGATCAAAGGAAAAGTGCTATCAGATCTATGGAAATGCACTCCAGGTAGGGCAAGGCTCTGCCTGGCTGGGGGGAATTAGAGGCTTTGCGCTGCATTTATAAAGTCTGGATATGATTCTGACAGGCAGAGATAGGAGAGAGGTTACACACCCAGAAAGTATGATATGAAAAGAGGACTAAAGATGAGAAGCACACTATCCCCGTGTCCATGCTCTATTTCTGGCCCTCAGTCTATTTGAAGGCTTACAGGGTCTTCCTTGTTGTGCCTGTTTAAATCTGAACTATTTGAGACTTGTATAAAGACTAAAAATGGTTGTGTTCAAAGGATGACATTATCCATAAATTTATTTTCTTTCTTCTCTTATTTTTCACTGTAAATATATTACAGAAAATTTTTATTTTTCTTCCTTTATTTTCCATTATTTAAAATGAAGTGTATTTCTATTTTTAACTTACACATAGAAACTGTGCAGATTTCAGTGTATGTGTACAATGTGCAATGATCAGATAAGTGTATTTAGCATATCTATTACCTCAGAAAATTATCATTTCTTTGTATTGGGGACATCTAAAATACTGTCTCTGAGCTATTTTGAAATATTTAATTAATTGTTGGCCACTATGGCTATCTGTAGAATATTGGAAGTTATTTTTCCTATCAAACTAGGTT
>PVIR01013342.1:0-20750 GCA_004026965.1 Petromus typicus
CAGCATAGTGGAAGGATCGAACTGTATTCTGTTATAGTGATGACTAATTCACTATAGGGAAAGCAGATTAAGTATTCTCAGTAACTACTGTTCACCACATAAGCCAGCTGTCTGTAATACATTTCTAAAAATATGGTCTGAACTCCGTACAGTCAACTTGCTTGTCAACTTGCTTGTCTAGAGTTTCTGAATTCATTAAGGCTATGGCTCCTGATTATCAGTCAGAAAGAGAGAGAGAGAGAGAGAGAGAGGGAGAGAGAGAGAAGGAAGGAAGGAAGGAAGGAAGGAAGGAAGGAAGGAAGGAGGAAGAGATAGGGAGGCTCTGGAGAGAATGATTAAGTTAAATTTGAGAATAGAATATGAAGAAATTTCCAAACAGGAATAATCCAATGATCCATCTAAGTAGAGATCATCCAAAGATCTCTGAGTACTTCTAGAAAAGCCTAAACTGAGATAACTTAGTCATAACTATAACACTACAAAATTATTAATATTTACTATTATCCAACAAATTAAAATTAATGTCATACCCCAGATAATAATGGATTTAAATAGATATAACTACTGCATATCTAAATACAAAATTCAAAATTTTTATTTAAAATAACTCTCTCTCATCTTCAGAAAAATAAATTGTAGACTTAATGACTGCTGTATATTACAAGTACATTAATTTTGGATATGTTTTAAAATTTTGAGAAATAAATTTTTCATAAGAACATGAAAATTTTATTAAATACAACACTTGTGAAGCCTAATTTTTATGCCCTAGGACTTGGACAGAAATTCTTTGGATGTTGTGTGCCTTTTGATAAATACAAATCATTTTTACATATGCTTTAAATTTAACATTTCTGAAATCATGACGGATATAAGTAAAAATCACCTTTATATTATATAGCTATACTTAGATATAATTACCCACACAGATTACAGTAACAAGGTGTCTTTTTGTATTTTCTCCATAATACAATTAATTATATATATAAACCAATCAACAGTTTATTTTTCAAAGCATGGTTTTAAAAGTGTAAGTGCTGTGGGTCATGGAAAAACAGTTTTCTAGAGTAGTAGACATTTGTCATAATTACAGTGCTAGTCAAAGTATATTTTCCTAAATCCATCAGCAGCATTGATACTTTGAAAAATGTTATCTAAGCAAACCAACATAAGGGAAGTGAAATTTCAATGTAAATGAGAAGAATAGCAGCATAAGGGATCCATTTTTAATGCCACCCACTGACTAGTAAAGCATGAGAACAGTGTGTTTAGAGGATCATCATCTGAGTTTCTGTAATTAGTTTTATTAATTTTTTACACTTGTCACCCATTACATATTTTCACAAGAATATGGAGAAGAAAGAACTTCTGGCTCCAGGAATATGTTACCTCATCTATAATTGAGGGACCAAGAGCATCAGTCCAGACTGTTGGTCCAATGGCCACATAGCCCAGTGTAAAGAACGATCTCCACAGAGACACATCTCCCATAACAGGTTTCCCAGTACAAGTCTGAGATAGATGAAACACTAACCATAGTTAGAAATCATAAGGAAAGCACAGGTCTTTCCAGACTTTGTGATGCCAAGTGGTATACAAGACACAGGTCCGAAATGATATAAGTCCCTAAACTATATGGTATAGCACCCAGTTGCACCTGTCCCTGGGAATCCACAGACTGCTTCCATGCTCAATCGGTGCATAATGGAGTAACAAGGCCACACGATGTGACCATCAAACCTCAGAAAACAGCAGCACTTTCATACTCTTTATAAAAAGCAAGACCCAATTTCTTTCAGTTGTTTCGTTCATATGAAGAACACTCATCCTTGCCCTCCACCTACTACAGTATCTTGCTTTGATATCCTGTAACATATGACCTCAAGTACAATGTAAAGCTATACAGTATATTGTATAGATGCTATAGAAAGTTTTCAGTAAAGCTAGTTAGTTACTTGAACTATATTATTATACAGTATACCACACCATTCTTCTCCCATTCTTTATTTTTTCAAATTCTATTCTGAGGAGAGAGACAGAGAAATGGAGGGCCATTACATTTCTCATCTTGTTTCAGCACCCTGTTACAAGATGACTGCGTAGCTACTTTACCTCTCACTTCCTATTACAACTCATATTCTTCTTCAGCTCACACACCTTTGCTTAGTGAGATAAACATAATATTTATTCTTGAAGGATATGAGACATCAGTGCAACTCCTACCTTTCATAATGTGTTCCCAAAGCCTGAGTGAGAGCCCCTCCTAGCGGCCAAATTTATTGAGTTCTTTATATCCATTTTCTCTAAGGGAGGTGCTCGTACCTCATTCTTCATAAATTGTCACAGTTCAAAGTTCTATTTAGCAATGGAAATATTCTTAAAATATGAATACTCTATTACTGTTTCCAGATGCTCAACTTTGAATATTGAGTTCAGTGATCACTAAATAAATCTTATTAAAAATCAACCCTACATAAATTATCTTCAACCCTTCCTCACCTAGGGCCACAAGACTTATTTCACATATGTATTTTCCAGACTTACTAACAAAAATTAGCAAAAAAAATGAAATTGGTAACTTTTTCAAAAATGATGCCTTTATTTGCATTTGTAAGAGGATCTCTCTAAGGAAATAAGGCTATCCTGTAAAACTATCAGGACCAGGGCTTTTCTTTGTTGGCAGGCTTTTTATTTCATTTTCAATTTCACAGATTGATATTGGAGTGTTTAAGATTTCTATATTTTCCTCATTCAGCTATAGAAGTTCATAAGTGTCTAGAAATCTACCATTTTTCTACTTTTTTTTTCCATTTTATTGAAGTACAAATTTTCAAAGTAGGTGTTTGTTATCCTCTGGACTTTCTCTGGGTTGGTGGTAATTTCCTCCTTCCTAATCGCATAAATACAAGCCTTTTCTTTTCTTTGTTTGATAAAGTTGGCTAAGGCTCTGTCAATTTTGTTTATCTTTTCAAAGAACCAACTCTTTGATTTGTTGATTTTTTGTATCATTCTCTTAGTCACCACTGAACTGATTTCTGTTATGATCCTTATAATATCTTGCCAATATGAACTTTGGGTTTGTCTTTCTCCTCTTTTTCTAGTAACTTGAGATTCAGCATTAGATACTTTATTTGAGCTTGATATTTTTTTCTGGATATAGGCATTCATTGCTGCAAATTTTCCTTTTAGAACTGCTTTCGTTGTATCTAATAAATTTCTATATGTTGTATTGGGGTTATAGTTTAGTTGTAAGAACTGCTCAATTTCTTCTGCGACCTATTGGTTAGTCAGCAGAGTATTGTTCAGTTTCCATGTGCTTGTGAGGGTCCTGGACTTTCTTTTGCTATTCAGCTCCAATTTCAAGGCACTGTGGTGTTACAGTGTACAGGGATAAATTCAATTACTTCGCATTTATTTAAAGCTATTCTACAAATGATGCTGGAAAAACTGGCCTTTAACTTGCTAAAGGCTAAAATTAGACATTTTTTTTCACCATGTACCAAGCTAAAATCAAAGTGGATAAGAAAGCTAGATATTAAAACAGACACACTAAACGTGCTGCAAAACAGGTTAGTTAAAACTCTTGAAGACACAGGCTTAGGGAAAGACTTTCTGAACAAAGTCTTCATAGCATGATATTTGGCAGAAGAAATCAACAAATGGGATCTTATTCTATTGAAAAGCTTCTGCACAGCAAAGGAAACCACCAACAGAGCAAAAAGACAACCAACAATGTGGGAAAAATCTTTACCAGTTGTTTCTCAGACAAAAGGCAACTACCTAGAACGTATAAAGAGCACAAAAAAATCAGCCCACCCAAATTTAAAGACCCAATTCAGTAATGGGTATCTGAAATGAACAGATATTTTTCAGAGGAAGAAGTAAGAGCAACTAAGAAATATATAAAGAAATGCTTAGCATCACTGCTTATTCAAGAGATGTAGATGAAAACAACACTGAGTTTTCATCTCACTCCACAAAGAATGAATGGCTGTTACTTCAGAATTAGCCAACAACAAATGTTGGTGAGGCTGCAGAGAAAAAAGAACCTTTTCCCACAGTTTATGGGAGCGTAGACTCATACAACCTCTGTGGAAATCAGTGTGAAGATTCTTTAAAATGCTAGGATTAGAGGTCCCATTTGACCTAGCCATTGCTCTGCTAGGTATATACACAAAAGAATTAAAAGATTCATATCACAAAGACATATGTGCACCCATTTTTATAGAAGTTCAATTTGTGATTGCTAAATCTTAGAAACAACCAAAATGTCCATCAACTGAAGACTGGATAAAGAAGTTGTGATTCTTTTATAGAATGAAATATTACTCTGCCATAAAAAGTGATAAACTTGAGTCATTCATACTCAAATGCATGTACCTTCAGGACATTCTTATAAGTGAAATAAATAGGTTACAGATGTGTAAATATCATATCTTTTCTCAGGTAAGAGTAAAGGAAGATGTGAAGGAGTTCTAGTATATATTGTTGATATTGTGAAATAGAAAGCATTTAAAAGGAAACAAGGTGTAGGGGTAAATAACTATGGGAAAAAGAATGTGATAGTAATAAAAAAAGGGAAACAAAGTTCATGCATATAGGGTGTGGAAGGTTGCAAGGTAGGTGAGAGAAGGGAAAAAATGAGAGTCAAGTCATGTCATATTCTGATACAAACTCTCAATGTTGAATGTGATGATGTATATTCATAATGTTTCAATAAAGATTTGAATTAAAATTTAAAAAGAAATAAAACTATGTTTAAGAGGGAAAAAGTCTCTCACTGCTATCATCACATATATTCAAGAAAATTCTAGAGTTCAGAAAACAAACTTTTGCAACTTGAGACACCATATACTTTCCCAATCAATATATAGTACAGACAGCATTTAAATCCTTTAACATAGAACCAGTTTATCCTATGCTATTGCTTTCTTTGTCAAGTCCTTCAAGCTATTCTATGCACTACTTTGTCTCACTTTGTCTCACTGAGCAGCAGGTATTTCACCATATATGTATATATTTACATATATCTGCATATATTTGCATGTATTATATATATTTTGTGGCAACTTTCACTTTTTTCTACAGAAGTAAATTCATGCATTAAAAAGTCACATTTGTTAATAATTACAAGAGCCACTGTAATCTTTGCCACTGCATGCCACGGACCACCTGTGCTCACCTTGCTGTGGTAACTAGGTATTTACCTCCTTGGGATACAGATATAAATCTTGATTTCCTAGGTCCCATGCCTTGGAGGATCACAGCTAGCAACCAATCTTAATACAAAACTTGTCATGCAAATCTCAGTTGCACATGACAGATAATCTCAAGGTGTCTAAAGGAATATAAGCTGCTAACATAGTTGTTGGAAAGATTCAAGAAGTGTGTCCTAGCATGTGCCCCTGAAAATAACTCCTAGAACAATATTAATTAGTCTTGCAGCCAAGGACACTGAATATTTCATGGAAATCAGGGAGCAGGATTATCATCAAGACTATCAAAGGACTGAACTCCAGGAACATGGTAGTTGTGCTGACAATAACAGAAAGTTACCTGCAGGACTGATGGCTTCAGTGCGCTGCAAGATCTAACTAGAAAAATATATCTTAGCTTCACAATCAGATATGTGGCACATCTGAGTCTCATAATATAAATTGTAACTGGAATTTTTGTTCCAAGCTTAAAACAAGCCATTTTAAATTTGCTGGTCTCCACATTAAGGAAAGACAGGCAAGGGTGAAGTTATGCATATTTCAGAAAAACCAGTCAGCCAAATCCATCATAATCATCTGAGACTTTGGTGGAGAACATGGCCCTGTCACTGCAGAGAGTGTAAGCGCCGAGAAACACGCCACAGTAAGCGCTAATGATGGGTCACAAGTCTGCACTCAAGTTCCAGCTCTTTGTGACATTAATAATTTGTCATTTCCCCCACTGACAGGTGGTTTGTTTTTTATATGTAATATTAATGATTTAGATAAGGCAATTCTTGTTAGGCTTCTAACATGTCTTCTAATGTATTTTATCATTTTAGCACAGCTGCTGAAGAGTTCTGGGATTTAGAGAATTTTTCTATTCTTCACAATAGATTCATTTAGGCTGTGTTGGGAGATTTTATGGGTGTGGTACAAAAAAGGTTAAATTTATTAAAATTCAGTAAGTATAATAAACATTAGATCATAAAGTTTGAAAAGCTACAAGAAAAGTATTACAGTGAATAAATATCATCCTTCAGCAAATGAGGCACTTACCTGTAATGGAGGGAAAGAGAACATCTAGATATGAGAGACTATGTTCGTAAAACAACTAGCTTCAACCTCTTGCGCTTTGTCCTGAATTGCACCTTTAGGAGGATAGCAATGGAGATGCTAAGGAAATGCTGTGAAGGCTTTGGGCTTTTGAAGAATCTCTGTACTACGTATATCTAATCTCTGCCTCTCAGTACTCTGTAATATGTTTTGTAGCAATAATCATGAAAAATATTATTTGTAAGAGAGAAAACAATAGAAAAGAGAATAAAGCTGGAAGGCGGTGTTGTATACTACTGATTCACAGAAAGTAATCAGAGGTTCCTAATCCTACAATATGTTCCCCTTTTTTTGTTTATTTGAAAATAAAGAAGAGACTTAGATTGGGCAGGAGAATAAGATGTGGAGAAGGAAGAGGAGAAAAGATAAAGAAAATGGCCACCAAGAGCAAGTAATTTTGAGTTAAAATGAGAATGATGTTAACTCTCAATATGGAAACATCCACATGTAATCATCCACACAGGCTGCTATTCTGAATCTTTGCTACTTGTCTGATTTTTCTATCCGTTTTATAGTTCTGATGAATGGAATAATATTAATAAAATCACAAGTACAGACTGGGTGTCAATCATGTGGTGAATTTAGGTTTTAGTAAATCTTTGTCATTCAAGATGCAAGTATAATAATCTACATAAAGAAAACCAATCATGAGTGATCATTTTAAATGCTAAAGGATTTGGTTTGAATTTTGTCTCAAGATGAAAATATAGTAAATGGAGTATTCATTTATTCTGTATCCTCATCACTGTTCTTTTAGTAAGCGAACATTGAAACTAGAGATAAATTGATACGAATTTTTCAGACTTTTTTCCTAGAATAGTAGTATATATACCTGACATGTCCTTTCTGTCTTCAGATATGTTCTGAAATAAATGACAGTAGTTCATTTTATCTAACATAAACATAGATGCAGAGAAAAAGCCACTATAACTTTTCCAGGATTTACATGTACAAAGACCAGGATATTTTCAGCTCTCTGCCAATCATTTCTGACACGGGTCTCTCACATTATGGTTCCAAGAAGAAAGACAGCATGACTAAGGAAAAAAAGGATTAAAAAGGTAGGGTGGGTCTTTGGCGGGAGAGAAGAAGTTTTAACTTCTTTTTTTGTTTTTTGTTGGTTTGTTTTTTGTTTTTTGGTTTTTTTTTTTGTAAAAAAGGCATCTAGAAGTTTCTTCTAAACATTTCCACTTCCCTTTTATTCATGGATATTGTATCATATGTCTACATTCATTTGTCAAGGCATCTGGGAAGTACAGTTAGCATTCTGGGTAGCCATGCACCTAGCCTCACATCAGCAGGTGCATCATATTAAAAAGGAGTGACAGATAATGAAGATACCTATATTTCTATGTCATATTTTTCTTTTTTGATTTTTCTCCATGAAGTTAACATTGTTTTTCCTTACCCTTCTTCTGAATCTGCTATTTAATTATTTCATCCCAGTTTCTTTATATAAGGCATAAAATAGGCAATTCCTTGGTGTTTAAAAAAATTCTCCAGTATTGGTATTTTGGTATAGCAGTTTGCATGTCCTACTTGAAATTCTCATTATATCTAAATTTCAGAATTCAGACAAATTCACTGGTCTTTCTCTATTTACTTAGCTTTCAACCTAAAAATGATTTTATACAGTATTTAGAACAAAATCTAGGTATATTAACTTTGCTTGAAAACCTGAGGTGCTTTTGTTTCTGGCCTATCTCTAATATGCTATAAGATAAAACTGAAATAGGATAGGAAAAAACAGGTCTGCAAAGAGAAGATCAGAACATTTTTAGTTGTAAAGTTGTTCATATATTTTTCTCTTCCAGAAAACTCACTCCATATTTTTCTCTAAAGGTCTTAAGGACACAATAGGTCTTTAAATTTGGCTCTGGATCTGTGCTTTTCCCCTGTAAGTCACCTTTCTTCCTACAGGCCTCAGTTTTTAAGGAAACAGAATGTTAGTGGACAGCATATCTTGACTCCAGTTGTCAGTGGTTTACTTTTTAATACAGTCCACCAAATGAACAACACAACAGACGATAGAAATAGGCATCCTTGGTCGCTCATTTAAGACATCCACAAGAGTCCACACAGGGGCCCAGCTCTCGAGCACAATGTACTTTTCTCTTGGGAGTTGAACACTCGTTTATCCTTTGTTGATTCTGCCTAATAAGACTGCACCTCTGACTCACAAGTCAGCATACCTGTAACCTACCTTGTTGGTGGATAAGGCGAGGGTCCTACCTCCTCTCTAAAGGATCCTGAGGACTCTCAGTGGTGACAAAACTACCACCCAGAACTGCTATATTGTGTACTCACTGGCCTCTTTTTCCGTCTCTAAACTCTCATCTCAGAGATACTCCGCACATGTAAAAAGTCACTTCTCTGTTAAAAATTCAACACCGAAATTCAATTTTCTTTATGAGACCGATGCTATTTTGTGTAATTTGTGACTCACTGCTATGTTGTCTCTTTTTAGTAGTTTCTGTACACCTAGAGGATAAGTGGCATTTGTTGGCTTTCATACAATACAACATAAATCATTTTTGAGTAAGTAATTTGCATGAGATATAACACTAGTTGCATATGATGTGTTTGACAGGGCTTTCCTATAGTTAATTCACAAGGAAGATACAGAATATCAAGAAGTTTCTTCCATAATTTGAATTTCCAAAATTTCTGAAACCATTCATAGCTTTCAAATGTAAGACATGAGTGCAGGAAAATGGGACAAAATGAGAATCAGGATGTGTCATGTACTGGTAAAAACTCTCAATATTGAATGTGATCATAATGTATATAAAAAATGTATCAATAAAATTGATCCTGTTGGATAAAATCCATCATTTTATAACATTATTATCATCTATATATTTGTAGATGCAGGTTCAAGTCGATAGTAATATTGCTTTTCTGTAACAATTGAAAAGTCATGTTTATCATGCATTTGAAATTTTCAAATATTAAGGAATATTTTGGGGGAAGTTGTTGATAAATTCAGCAGTAAAAGTGCATGTGGCTAATATATTTATTATTGTGGTTAATGGTGGCAATTCATAACACGACTTCCAGAGAAAGCAGAGGTAATTCTCAGCATGCTGAGATTCCATTTCCAGCCTGTCTGTCTGCAGTGAAAAATGTCCTCATTTTTCACTCATGAAAATAAATGAGAAGATTCAAGTTCGGTTCACAAGAGGAAGAGGCAGGTTCCACAGGGTGCACTTATCTGATCCAAACCATGGCCACTTAGACTACAGTTATTCAGTTACAGGACCTTTATGATTTATAAAATCCATTTTAAAGGAAAATAATCCCTGATTCTTTCACTGAGTCTACATAAAAGCTTTATTGTATTATACTAAATTTTCTCTGACTTGAAAATTGTTTTCAAGGTGGTCATGACTTCAGGTTGCAACTAATTTTACCTATCTAATTCCACCCATTAAAATTTTCCATTAGATACAATGCATGTTTGTCATCTTGATCCTTTACTCAGATGCACATGACTTTCACATATTTAACAATAATTTTAATTAAATAATGCATTTATTATAGATTTGTTGTTTCTACTCTGCTTTTTCTCACACCAAGAGCCTTCAAACACTGTTTCATTTTCAGCTGAAAAACATAACTAAATTTAAGGAATAGTATGTAGGCTACTTACAATAAAACTGCAAAACATTTCATAAAATTTGAGCAAATTAACCTGCACAGGCACTAGAAATTTAATCAAATTCTAATAGACATTATGTTGGTAGATATTTGCTCTCTGATATATATATATATATATATATATATGTATATGTATATATATATGTATATGTATATATATGTGTATATGTGTGTGTGTATATATATATGTATGTATTTAAAAGGGCAAAGGACCTTGAATAGGAAAACTTATCTTTTTTTTTTTTTTTTAGGTTTTTGGAGACAGGGTCTTGCTTTGTAATTCAGGCTGGCCCTGAGCTCAGCCTCAAACTCACATCACAATCCTCCTGCCTCTGCTTCCCGAGTGCTGGGATTACAGGCGTGAGCCACCACGCCCGGCACTGTGGTATGTGGTACTGGTTGCTGCTGGTTGTGGGTCTCCACACCCAGTATTGTTATATGGTTACCGGGGAATCGAACCCGGGTCCTTGCGCTTGCGAGACAGGCACCGGAACCACTGAGCTAACTCCCCGGCCCCGGAAAACTTATCTTTTTAAGAACAGCTCATAGTATTAGTCCTAAGATTTTTCAGTATCTATTACAAAGTTATAATCACTAGGTCACCAAAAACTGATGAAAAATATAAACAATGGTCAATAAAACTGGATTAGGAGGAGAAAATGTGAATGTTAAAAGAAGATATATGAGTAACCATAGATGTGCAAAAAATGCTTCAGTGTCAGACACATCAAAGTGACTAAGTCAAACCTGAGTAAAAACGTGAAGAATTGACTTGAGTCAGCAGATTCTATAATTTTAGAACTTTGCGAGATATTCAAAATGGTTTTGTCATCCAGGAGCAAAATTTAGCTTCTTATAAAATTAATTCGTGTAGCCACTCCATGACCTAGCAGTTGCACTTCTAAATATTTACTTAAAGAAACGAGGACATATACATAAAAGGATACACAACAATGTCTGGAGAATCATTAATTAAACTTTGGAAATGTGGGTAACTAAACTGAGCAACAAAAAAAGGAATAAATATTTTTTCCTTAGTATCTGAATAAATAAATATATTGTGGAGTATTCTTGCAATGGAATATTATGTTTAAGTGAATTATTAGAAGCAGATGAAAAAATATGTATGAGTTTTCCCCCCTGATGTTGGGGATCAAACCCAAAACCTTGCACACATTAAGCAAGCATTCTACCACTGAGCTATAGTGTCTGCTCTTGATGGATTAAAAAAAAAAAATCAGATTAGCTGGGAGTTGTGTTTCCCTTTAGACAAAACTTCAAAATTCAGAGAAAAAACAGATAGCTGACAAGAATGATAGAAATATTAATTCCTATGATTCACTGTTAAGAAGCAAGCTGCTCAAGGAAGAGCAATCTCATTCAAAATGTGAGCGCAGTGATCTTTACATTTACTTCTATTTGTGATATTTTCAGATTTATTTTAAATTATTGACTTAAAAATAAAAAATGACAAGTTTTAAAAGTAACTTGCAAATTCCTAGCAGTGGGTACATCAAAGATGGCTCTATAAAAATATTAACCAGGGGAAAAAAGATGTCTATAACTCTCATGTGAAAAACTAATTATGTGAATACAAACACATGCCAAGTACCTTAAAACAATAGAAGCTTATTTCCTAATAGTTCTTATGATAATCATTTTCTCATAACTTGAAGAAAATACTTGAAACCCACAAATTACTGAAAAAGAGGTTTATTTTTGGCTAACAGACTCATACGATTTAGTCCTCAGTCTGCTGGCTGCAAGAGACAGTCACAATATCAGAGGAAAATTCTGTGCCCCGTGGCAGTCAGAAGCAGAGGGACAAAAATACAGCCCTTAGGTCACACCCTAAATGACCACTCTCTACAAATGAGGTAATATCTTCTAAGAGCATGGTTCCTGTGAATTCATCAAATGATTAATTTATTAATGAGTATAGTGTGCTTATGATCCAATCACCTTCTAGAAGCATACTGCTAAATACATGAGACTTTGGGGAGATATTTTATATCTAAACCATAACCTTTTGCCCCTGGCTCCCAAAATGCTTGTGTGTATCTTACCATGCAAAATGTTTTTAATCCATATCTAGGAGATATCAAAGTCTTATCTGTTCTAGCACTACTCAAAAATCCAAGTCTAAACTCTTTTGTAAGGCTAAAGATGAACTCATAGTTTTGAGCCTCTGTAAAAGCTAAAAAGAAAAAGTTAATTATTTTGTACATACAATGATGGAGAGCAAACTGTATGGAACAGGGAAAGGGAGCATTACCAAAACCCCTGCAGTGGGTCCTGGTCTCTAGTGAGCCATGACAGCGTAAGGTGAATTAATGAATACAGACAGGAAATGAGACCTGGAGAAGAAGCTGAGCTTTAAGCCTGTGCTGCTCTGGGCAGCAAAGATGAAGACAACCCGAGCCTTTAAACTAAGTGAGAATGGATAATTCCAAAAATATGTTTTGTTTATCTCTAAAATTAGGATAAATAATATTTACATCAAAATTTACTTTGGGGGGCCAGGGATTTAGCTCAGTGGTTCCGGTGCCTGTCTTGCAAGCGCAGGACCCGGGTTCAATCCCTGGTAACCACATACTATACTGGGTGTGGAGATTCACGCCCATCAGCAACCAGTACCACATTCCACAGTGCCGGGTGTGGTGGCTCATGCCTGTAATCCCAGCACTCAGGAGGCAGAGACAGAAGGATTGCTGTGATGTGAGTTTGAGGCTGAACTCAGGGCCAGCCTGAATTACAAAGCGAGACCCTGTCTCAAAAAAACCTAAAAAAAAAAAAAAAAAAAAAAAAAAAAAAAAAAAAAAAAAAAAAAAAAAAAAAAAAAAAAAAAAAAAAAAAAAAAAAAAAAAAAAAAAAAATTTACTTTGGGAAAAAATTACAACATCATTAGTTATCAAAGAAATACTCATCAAAACTATACTGACTTATTATTTTACCGAAGAAAGAATGGCTACTATGACAAACAAAAGATAAATGATAAAGATTATGAAGAAAAAGGAATGCTTGACACCGTTAGTAATAATATAAATAGTACAGGCACTATTCAAAACAGTATGGAGAGTCTTCAGAAAATCCAACATAGAACAGCCATCTGATCCAAGAATCCAAATCGTGTGTGTCCTGTATGCAAAGGAAATGAAATCAACATATTGAAGAAACATTTGCACTTCCATGTTCATTTTAGCACTACTCATCAGAGCCAAGAAATGCAAATGTGAAAGTACCTAACAAGTGATGAATGAAGAAAATGTAGTCCATATAAACCATGGAAAACTATTCTGTTGAAAGAAAGAAAGAAAGAAAGAAAGAAAGAAAGAAAGAAAGAAAGAAAGAAAATGAACAAAAACCTGTCATTGTGTAAACATCAATGTAACTGAAAAGTCATCATGCAAAGTGAAATAAATGAGGAGCAGAAAGACAGGCATCACCTGATCTCACTCATATGGGAATCTGAACATTTATCTCAGATTGACAGCAGGATGGTGATTACTGATACTTTAGAGTCAGTTGGGTGGCAGCAAATAATAATAATGTACTGCACAGTTCTGAATGTTAGGACAGATTTTGAAAAGTTTTACCATGTGAAAATGAGAAATGATTAAGGACTGAAAATTTCTTATCAGGAAAATAAGGAATGATTAATCTAACAAACATATGTATCAAAACATGTCTCCTTAATATGTGCAATTGTTAGGCTTCTCTGTCAGTTTAAAAGCCAAAAGCATGTTTAAAACCTTTTCTTAAAAATATCTGTAAGTAAGAACACTCAAACAGTAAAACATATGTATATTTAGCTTTTTGAGACAAAGTTTCACTTTGTAGTTCAGGCTGGTCCTGAACTCAGCCTTGAACTCAGCAATCCTCCTGCCTGTGCCTCCCGAGTGCTGGGATTACAGGTGTGAACCACCATACCTGGCACTGTGGTATGTGGTACTGATTGCTGGTGAGTGTGAGTCACTACACCTGGCCTTGTTGTATGTGGTTACCAGGATCAAACCTGGGCCCTTGCACTTGTAAGGCATGCACCAGAACTACTGAGCTAAATCTTCGGCCCAATTTTATTATATTTTTTGCTGAATATATCGTAGAATGTTTTACATAAAAAAAGACACACACTGATTTCAAAGAATATTTATTTCATAAAATCTGTACCAAAAATACTAATACATGAAGTGTAATGTAGAAATTCCCAACTTATCTGGTTCATACCTGGAGTTTTTGTTCTCATCATGAAAGCAATTTATCTTCTTTGCTATCTTTGTTTCTGTCATACGTATAAAACATCCTTTATGTTCCTTGCTTCATGTCACCCTGCAACTAAGGAAATGGTTCAGAGAGAGGGTAGATCAGCTGAGAGATGTAGCCTGGAGTTTAAAATTTTGTATCAATAAATACCACAGGAGATCATTTTCTTGTCTTATTTTTTATACCTTTCCTGTGATAATTTCAGTTTATGTATGTTCATTTCAATGTGTGTGTTTGTGTGTGTGTGTATACTTTGCAACTAGATTATTGTACTTCATAAATTCTCTTTTATTTTTTGGTCCTGGGAATCAAACTCAAGACCTTACACTTGTCAGCCAGGTGCTGTACCAGTGAACTGTATCCTCAACCCTGTATTTCATAAATTTGCAAAAACTATCTCTTCAAAAAGAATCCCCTCTTCTCTCTTTTTTGTCTTCATTTCTGAGACTCTAACTCAAAATATGTTATAGCATTTGATATTATTTTTGGATATCTTGAAAAGCTTTTGTATTATATATTTTCCCACTGTCTGTCTTTGATCTTCATTTTGGGTAATTTCTTTAGACGTATCTTCATGTTTTTTTCAGGGTGCACAGTCTGTAGTTAAGCACATAAAATGAATTTCTTTCTGATATTCTCTTTTTGTAGTGGTACTCCTTTTTTGTACATCTTCTAATTTTGATTGAAATTCTAGTTAATTCGTCATGTCAAAGTAAAGTAGAGCTCAAAATACATAGCATTTACCTTCAGAAAAGGCCCTGCCTGTTCTTCCATCAGGCTGTTAAAGGGGGGTGAATAAATCAATATAATCTAAGCTTCAATTCTGTCTGAGTATTATTGCAGATTTTGTTACCAGTGCTCCTGAGGGGACTCTCATTTCACCATCAGTTTTAGACACTTTGACTTTGAGACAGGGTTATATTCCTCAGCATGCCCAGACTCAGAGCCCTGGCTCTATTGTACTCCAGAGACCTCTTTGCATTCCCACTCAGCAGTTACCTTCTGAACTATGGGAGAGCTCCCTTTGCTTTACAGATCATTACCTGGCCTGTGGGGGGACTGGAGACTTCTCTCTTTTTTTCCCCAGCCCTGCCTTTGACTTTTCACTTTTGAGAGAACTTTCTCTGTCTCATCGTATCATTCCTTATCTACAATTGGCCCTTACTTTAAACTAAATAAATGCATGTGTACATAGTTGATACTTATCTCAGCTTTTCTACCTTCTCCCAGCCCCTGTGCACCTATCTGCAGATGGTGAAAACCTAAGGGAACTCCAGGGAGTTGGAGGATGATCAGGGACCACAGTCCCTTGGAAAACTTTGTTTTCCCTGGTACCAGGGATCTAATTCAAGGCCTTGCAATTGCCAGGCAGGTTTGGTGCCACTGAGCTAAATGCCTGACCCTGAAAAACTATTGATCAGATGGAGCTATTTGCAGCCAGTACAGTTCTATAAAAAGTCAGCTGCTTCCTTCATTTTAACAGCATCTTTGTCTCCCATCATGCTCACAAAGATCAAAGCAACTGTGAGTCCCTCCTGTCTACTAAACAGGATTCTCCTTCTTTGGAATATAACTAGTTGAGGTCTATACTCACTGAGACTTTCAGATTGGTTTAAAAATCAAAGTATGATTTATAGTATATTCAATGTGTGATTGTTAAGTCAAGGAATCTTTTTCTGATAGAACAAAAATAATGCTAACGAGAAAGAAAATACTGATAACATCAAACTTCATTTAACTTCAGCACTGCTATTTATTTTTTAAAAAATCTCTATAAGGGAGTACAATTGTGGCATATGTATAGAAGATATCTCTCATACATGTAAGAAAGACATTATTATATCCAGAATATGTAAAGATCTTCTACAAAGCAAAAAAAAAATAGAGATTCTCAATTTTTTAAAAGTTAATCAAAACATTAGAAAAAAATCACCAAAAAAGTGTATACGAATGGTCAATTGTATTTCACTCCTCAGAGAAAAGAAGTTAAATACTATGAAATATCCTTTCAGAGGTGTTAATGTGGTCAGATTAAAGAAGCTAGCAGCTTCCAACAGAAGTCTTTGATGTGAAGTAACTGGAACACTACTAACAAAGGCCATTTTTTTTTAATATATCTTGCCAGTATCAGTTTACTATATGTGAAATTTGCATGCATATGCCCACTGGACTATGTTTACAAGATTTTTTTATAGCAGTCCTATTCTCAGTGGTCAAAGTAGAGTCAGTCAGCACCAGGGCCCTTGAGCAGACATTATGAATGAACTGCGGCATGTCCCAGTAATGGAGTAATGCAGTGCAGCAAAAACTGAATGTTGCCACACCAGCCATCAGTCCATCCCACAGATATTGTGTTGAAGAGTGAGACACATATGGAGCCATAAAAGTCCTAGTAATGGTTTTCTTGTTGCACTGTTGAACAGGTTGTGAGAGGTGAGCAGTGTCCCCATCTATTGTAGCATTAAATCTCAAGGATGGTGGCTGATACCACTTATAAATATTCATCCTATCATAAACTTTCAAATGTTTTATCATGCTACATATTTGTTGGAAGTGGCAAAACCTACAGTCTCATACAACACACTTTACACTGTTGCCACTTTATCAGGCACAAATTTAATACATAATAAATATTCAAAACTCAGTTCTCTTGTGCTGGAGCCACGTGACTTACTCTGTTAATGTGGAAACACAAAGCTTCACAACCGCCCCACTGGGACAGATGCCTCAGGTTAAATGCTAGTTTTGATCTGTTCTCAGTTCTTCTGATTCACGTTTATCTTAATTTCTACCCTCAGAAGTTTTTCTTCCCTCTTCCTTGTTCAGTGGTGTATTTAAAAAGACATTTTAAATACATTATCCAAATCATTAAGTGTTCTCTATAGCTATGTTTTAACCAGACACTAAGGGACCTCAGATTACCAGAATTATCTTAAATGTCAAAGAATATTTTATATAATTATTTCACATTATTTTCTTATCTCCAGTACAAGGTGAGTACACTCTAGTTTTTTCTCTTAAGTGGCTTATATATAACTTCTGACTATAAATTAATCTTCAGGAAGAAGTTTTTCGACAGCCATTTCCCAAATTCTGAGTTTCCCAAACCCTGTGAAGTCGTGTGTGCCTGAGCCCCACAAGTTTCAAGCACACTGCATATCCTCACGTCCATTTCTTGCCCCCGTGTGCGGGCCACATACACAGCAGTACCTCAGATCTTGTAGGTCGGAGCCAGGCTGAAGTTTCATTACCCTCTCAGTGAGGTTTCCTCATGTCCTAGTCCTGCTCATCGTGAGGCCGATCTGTAGCGGCCACTAAATCTTGGGTCTTTCAGGGACGATCTTGCGCCTCCTGCTGAGCAAGCTAAAGGTTCTCTTCCTGACTTGTCTGAACACTGAAAACTCCGACTCTCCTCAGGCCTTGATGTTGGGCTTACAGTCTGGTGTGTTTCTCTCCTCAGCTGACATTAGTCAAGTGACTTTCTAGTTTCCTTTTAGCTTTCAAAAATTGTCCGTGACTGATCTGAAAAGGTAGCTGTATAGCTCTGAAATATTATATTATACCTAACAAGCATGCACGTGGAATTGTGTGTGTGTCTGTGTGCGCATGTGTAGTGGATGAGCCTGTCCTAAATTCAGGTTATCATCAAAATTTTATTATGCCTATAATTTGGAAAAAAATATTGACTTTTTAGAAGCAACTTGATTGGATTTCCATGGTCTTTATATATGCAATCTGCTTCTGACCCAAATATTTTTTAATTTATTTATTTAATAACAAAACATTTATTGGTACATTTTAGAAATACATAATGTGAGACCCAACTTAACATAAAAACAGTCATTTTGTTAAAAAATTCCACTTTGTATCCCTGTGAACTCAGAACTTGTCTCTTTGGGAACTTCACCCAACCTATGTGCCCAGCCACAGAGAGTATGTTTCTAGTATGTACTGTTCTGTGATAACTAGTGATCTAATTGTTGCTATCGACTTCTGGAACAACTCAGCTCTTAGTCTGATGTTACCTATTACAGAAATCTGATCACTGCTGCTTCCATATTTCCCCCTAGATGTGCACAGACTTCATGTTGAGCAGATGACAACCCTATAAAACACTGGATACCACCGACCATCTGACTTACATTTCTGTAAGTGGATTACACCGGCCAGCAACTTACATTTCTGCACAAGTGCGACACAGACCTACACATTTGGCTAGCCTAAGCTACACTTTTCCTTTCTTAATATCTTCTTCAATCACTCCCTTCATGACACTATGCTTATCTCTTCTCACTCAACATCAAATGTCACACAACCTGCTTTACTCAGAACTTCATACCCAGGACACAGCATGATAGGATGAGTAGACTTTAACCAGAATTAGACTTTAACTAGAGTAGAATTTAACCAGAATTTTTAGTTTTACCTCATCTACCTAAAATACTAGTTTGAGTATCTGTTAATAGATATTTTCTTAACATGCTATATTTTGTTAACTTTATAGCAAATGATTCTGAATGCTTTACAGAGTAAATTTGTGTTAAAAGATGCTTCTGAAATGTCTGCTATTTTTTTTTTTTACCTTGAGCATTTTCAAGTATTGTTACAGAGGCCAAATCTATTTCTTGTACAGAAGTTGTATCATTGAGGGACCATTTTATTCATACCTGTGAAACATAACACTGCACTATATGATTTAAGAAATTTCAAAAATTACAACTTTGAGAAAGAGCAATTTCAGAAAAATAAATAGCAACAATGCTGCAGAACCAAGCAGTTGAGTCTATTTATGACTTTTTTATCTTTTTTAGAAATGTTAGGCTTTTCCTATTTGATTCCTCCAGAAAGTGAAAATGATCTTCTTTACGATGTTTTCTACAACAGAGGATTTATTAGTCTTTGTGAAATGAGTCTGTACTAAAAGTAGGATGAAAATAGAAGATGCTGTATTCTTAGGCAGTGGAATACTTTCTCCTCCCCATAATTTCACATTCTGTAGTTTCACTTACTCACCTATAGTCAATTATAGTCTGAAGATATTTAATGGAACATTGTAGAAATAGACAGTTGATGAGTTTTAAATAATGCTCTTCTGAGCAGTAAGATGAAATGTACTATCCAACTCTATCCCCTTCAGGCACAAATCAGTACTTTTTCAGGCCCTCACACTGCCCACCCCTTAGCCCTCATATCCATCCAGGCCATGACACCACTGCTGTGGTCTCACACTATTTCTCATTAAGTCATACTTTCTTACTTCACAGTGTCCACTAAGCACAAAAGTAATGATGCTGGCAAATTTGATGTACCAAGGAGAAGCCCTGAATTCCTTCCTCATATCGGGAATTGAAAGTACCAAATGTATCCTAAAATGTTTTGAGAGAAAAGACATTGGCATAACTTTAATTTTCATGTTTTTATAATTATTTTATTGCACTATTAATTATTATTTATAATCTTTCACTGTACCTAATTGATAAATTAAACTTTCTTATATGTATGTATAGGGGAAAAGACAGTATATATATATATAGCATTTGGCATTTCCCATGGTTTTAGGCATCTACTGTGAATCTTGAGACATAGTGCTACAGATAAGGAGGAACTATTAAATAGAAATACTCTTAATAATATAATATTCTTAAAAGTAGAATTTATAATATATGTTCTAATACACATGGGAAAATTTCCCTTCAGGTTTTCTTGGATAACTTTTTTCTTACTACAGAATGAATATTTATTTTCTCACTTCAACTTCCTTTACCTTAGTAAGAAATAAACCTACATAAATGGAATTCTGCCTTTCTATATTTTGTTTATATTAAATAGAAATGTTTAAATATATTAGATGAATTAAATGAAAGTATATGTTCTTGAGAGATTCAATATAGCTTCTGAATGAAAATTGGTTAACTTGAAGTATTTCTTTTTTAAGGAATGGACTTTTCCCACTGAAGATACACTAGAAAAGCATAGATTTCTCAAAGTAATTTCATTGTTTGTGCATAGAGTATTTCTCTTCATGCTCTCCAATTTTAGGGGAAGACTTCACAATTAAACAGGATTTTTGAATAGGACTTTTTTCTTACTTCTGCAAAGAGAATTCTTTGGAAACTCTCATTTGTCTCCTAATGACAATGTTTCCCAGAATAGTTTCATTGTTAGTCAGGTGCCTGCTCTGTGATACACTGCTAGTTCCAGCAGCCAGAAGGAGAGAGAATGGTGTTTCTACTATTAGTGACAAAACCTAAGAATAAATGTCAGTTAAATCTGCTCATGGGTATCTGAAGACACAATATTTCCATGGAATTTAAAATTTAATTCATTCTATTGCATATATAAACTGCTCTAGAAGGTTTGTTGCAACTAACAAGCTACAAATAAAATGTATTTTCTTACTTCTTACTTGATATTCTTATCAAATGTTTGCAAAGTGTGGAGATTTTAATTCACACCTCTTACAATGAAGGCTGGCAGATAAAATCTCATTCTTTTCATAGATACAGCAAGTATAGT
>PVIR01013342.1:20850-42645 GCA_004026965.1 Petromus typicus
AAAAAAAAAAAAAAAAAAATTTAATTTCTTGTACCCAGGATAGTTGTTCCTTTGAGTGTGTATAATTTTTGAAGAATTTGTTTCTAATGATTTGTCCAAAGACAAATTTCAAAACTTTAAGTATTTCAGGTCATGGATTTAGCTCAGTGGTTCTGGCGCCTGTCATGCAAGCACAGGGGCCTGGGTTCAATCCTCAGAAACCACATACCATACTGGGTGTGGAGACTCACCCCAGCAGCAATCAGTACCACATACCACAGTGCCGGGAGTGGTGGCTCATGCCTGTAATCCCAGCACTATGGAGGCAGAGGCAGGAGGATTGCTGTGATGTGAGTTTGAGACTTAGCTCAGGGCCGGCCTGAACTACAAAAGTGAGTACCTGTCTCAAAAATAAACAAATAAATAAATAAATAAAATTTTAAAAAAATAAAAAAACCTCTTTAAGTATTTCAATAGCATTTTCTGCTTTCCATTTTTTTTAATTTTAAAATTTAGTATATGTCAATAATCTCCATCACACTTAGTTTAATCATGTTTTTATCTTTTTCTATTTCATATGTTTTTTACTCTTACGTAGGATTTTTTAGCAACATTTTCAGCCTAATTTTTGTGCTTTCATATCATTATATGACTGCAATTTCATATAATTTCTGTTTTCAAGACTAAAGCTATGGAAGAAAATGTGTGTAACCTCAAGGAACATTCAGTGACATGTTTAAAGAAGAAAATTGAAGCTAAATGCTAAGAAACATGTACAAAATTTTCTAAGTGCACACAATGCACCTAGGGGTCACAAACAATATTTGTCCCTGTGCTCCACTTCTGATAAAAGATGAAAATACTTAAGGTGCATAAAAATGGCCAAAAAAATCACTCCTGTAGTGTATAAGATTACAAATGGTTGGAAGTCAATGACTAAAAATATTCAGTTTTTATAAAATTGTCATGTTGAAAAATTTTCCATTATGATCAGTTTGTTGAACTGTCCAATAATTCAACCAATTCACCTGTGGTTTGCTAAAATCACCTCATAGCTGCGGGAGTTAACACTGAAATTTAAAATCTCCTAGGACAGAAGAGTGTTCAAAGTAAATTTTCATAAAATCTTCAAAGGGAATTATATTTTCATCCTTGACCCTCACACCTTCTCCTTTAAATTAATTTAATGATTGTGTCTGTAACATATTCCACAGTAATAGTGCTTTAAATTTAACTAGTATTAACATTAAAGGGCTGCAGCACGAGGAAGACTCAAGTGTCAATGTTATGATGCTTCGAACATCAAACACATGTATGAGAAAGCAGTGAACAAAATAACAAAAGCCAGAATAAGATGATCAGTGGGATTCTACATCCGCACAAAATGAGACAGCACAAAGTTCCGTGAGTCTGAAACAAGATTATAATAAAAGGGTTAAGAGATGAGAATTCTTAGTTGTACATGGTGGTTTTCATGTTATTTAGAACATTTGTAAACATGAGATTATAAAGACTTGTGTGACTTGACAGTAAGTTGGCTTATCAGAAAAGGTATGTCTAAAATAAAGCCATAGAATTTGAGGTGAGAACAGAGAATCTCCCCATCTAAGTGTGATTTTGACATTTGTAGCGGTATCTTGATGGTAGAAGCAGATTGTCTGTGAGGATAATTAGTATACTTGACTCTCAGGAGCACAAAGGTGATTTGTATTTTAACTGAGTCTCTTCTATCTCAAAGAAAGAAAAATGTGAGGCAGAGTCATCTCAGGTTTGTTCAGAGACAATGATAAACAAGCAAGAAAAATTTTATTCCAGGCTCCTGCAGTGGGGAACAAAGACTGAACTCACTTCTACTGAAAAACAAAAGTCTGGAGTGGTGGAATAAGCTACTGGAACTGTACAAGACTGTTAGGAACTAGGTTGATCAAGGAGATGCCAGACACAGGAATTTAACCCTGATTTGAATTGTCCCTATGATTACACCATCTGTGCTAGTGCCCATCAAAATTAGATCCTTGTGTTCCCACAGGCTGAGACACAGGGCCACTGTCCTCCTTGATGCTCTCATTTCAAAGGGATCAGTTGTACGTCTTTCAAGATGACATTTCTACATAGTAAAGCTGACATTACTCTTTTAAAAGAGGTAAAGAAAATTTTATAGTTATTGCTTTTTTATAAGTACTATAAATGTTGTAAGCAAAGAAAGGTCAAAAGTCTAAAATAAGAAAAAAATACTTAAAATTCAGTTAAGATAAGAATAGCATTAAGCATTCATTTATCCACGAAGTGAATGTTCCTTTGCCTGTCACAACATATGATCTTAATAAGAATACTATAATATCTAAGTATGAGCCAAATGAGGTTATAGTAAAAAAAAAAAAATGGGAGTGCAGAATTTAAAGAAGACAAAGCCAAAATTTGAGCACACAAATATTGAAGCTGCGCAATTACTTGGTGAGTAAGTTATATTAACACCTGAATAATTAACTGTCATAGTTCTTAAGAAGAATTGGATGTATCACACAAAAATAAAGTATTGATGTCACTAAAACATTTGTTCAAGAGATATAAGCATACACACACACACACACACACACACACACACACACACACACAAATAGGTATCCATGCAGTTAAATACCCTGGGAAGCTCCCAAGAGCCTATTTCTGAATTTGCAGCAATATCAAGGAACAAACAAAATGGAAAACTGTCCACACAGCAGAGGCCACTAGTGAAAGACATATCTTTGATGTTTGGAAATGACTAGAAAAAGAAAAAGAAACTGTGGGTCGCTGTGTTGGCCCATCATGGAAACCATTGCTACTAGGAACTTCAGGGAGCGTTAAGCAGTTTTCCACCCACTCAGAAGCAGCAGCCATGTTGTTACAGGCCGAGCCAGATGCTGGATGCTTTAGCTTTGCCTTGATCCTTGGCTCTGGAGTGCTGTCCTCTCTGTGAGTGCCCATGCCTCAGACACCTTCCTATGACTCCACTGCACTTTTGTAGGGGTCAAAAAATGGAGCTTTCTCCATAGGAATCTAGATCCAATCCTAAGCGCTAGAGCCAAGATTTTTCTGTGAGTATAAACTTTGTAAGTGATTCAGCTACCATAGGGAGCTCACACAAGGTTGAGCTCCAGAACCACTACATCTATATCATAGATTTTCTTTGGTCCCTACTTCCAAGGCTATGCTCTGCACACCCAGCCCTGAGACACCACAGTCTCTTACATAGTGAGATACTTTACACCAAACCTCGTAGGACAGGTCTTTCCACACAGGTCAGTGTTTCAGGCTTTATTTCAGCAAACCTGTGAACTAGGTCACACCACAAGTCCAGAAGTCCGTGCTTCTGTTCCCAGCTCTCTGAGTGTTTTCCAAACACCAGTGCTTTGCATACTATTCCCACTGTGCCTTTAGGAGTACCTTATTCCCGGACACCAATGCTATCCCAACCCCCATCCCACATCCCAGTTAGTTCACATGCCTATACATAAAGCCTGACCTCTACTGCTACTGCACAGCTATGAATTATCACACACAGTTGCAAAGAAACCTACAGGCTTGACCCAGTATCAAGAGGAATCCCCTAAACCACACTTCTTTGATGGGAAAAAATAAAAATGACCCTGACAGCCATCATCAATACAAGTGTGGAAATCAAGAGCATTAGGTTCTGAGGTCCTCTGACATTTCATTAACTCCAGCTGCATTCAATCACTGCCAGAACTGCTACCCCTCACAAACTTGTGTCCCTACATTCTCCACTCCATAGTGGAAGCTCTAAACTCTGGAGGAGGTGACTGTTTTGGCAAAATAGGATGACAAGAAATAAAAAGCCAAAGAGATAAATCACCACACCAGAACACAATGATTTCCCAGCAGGGACTTCTAATAAACATTTAAACAAAGATAGAATCAAACTATTTATTTTTAGGGAAGGGCAGCAACCTTCAAAAAATATAAAGAGAAAATGAGCACTCAACTTTCAGGAAAATGCAGAGCTGTTATAAGTAACAGCTATTCAACCCCTTTACGAATTAGAAAGCAGACAATAGAAAACAACAATTTGTGGGAGGAGACAGAGAAAAACAGACAGATGGACAGAGACAGAGATAGGAGAAAGAGGAACAGAGAAACAGGAAAATAGAGTGAGATCTAGAACCAAGACGGATATGACAAGGAAATTAAAATCTACGGATAAATTGAAGAGACACAACACAACATAAAGGAAGGGACAATCTGTTCTGCTTCCCCAATTCCCAGTTCATGGAAAGGGGAAACTAGTGGCTCAAGGGAAAGGGAAACTGAATCCACTGATATAAAGTGAAAGCTGGATACCTCAGAGAGCTTGAGGGAGAAACGTGGTGATAGAATGAATGGTGGGTACTGAGCTGTAGGCAGAAGGTCACTATATGATAGTGAAGAAGCAGAAACATGAAGAAGATGTACCAAGTTTGTGTATACATCTAACATAAGAGCATCTAAATATATATAGCAGATATTAATTGATCTTCAAGGAAAGATAGATCAAATATAATAGCAAGCTCTTTTCAAATCACTTGTCCAACATAATTGTTGGATGATATTTTATCATAGGAAATCAATATGATAACGTTTAATTTACACCCTGATTTTCCTACATATAGTGTGATTTTGACATCAAGCTCAGTGTCTTTCACATGTTGGGCAAAAATTCTATCAATATGTTATATCCTCAGCCCCTTGAACTCCACTTTGGACTTAACGTGTGTTTATATGGAATATTTCATCCAGCACTAACAGAATACATGCTCTGTTTAATAAGTTGTAGAACATTTTAAAATTAGACATTTTATTTCATAAACATACCTCAAGGAAATAAAAAAAAAATCATGCCAAATGTCTTTACTGATCATAATTGCATGAAAATAAAAATTAGTAGTAGCAGAAATTTTAAAAAGTTCCAAAGAAAGTCAGAACCAAAAACCATACTCCTGAATAATAAATCAAAGAAATTTACAAATCAAAAAATTTCATCTTGAGATGAATGAAAATTGAAACAAACATCACATCTTTTGGAATGAAACAAAAATATTTCCATGAGAGAATTTTATTGCAGTACACCCTCAAACTTCAACATGGCTAGATGGAAACTGCTGTGGAATTGAATAGGTAGAGCTTCCCCCTCGTGTGGCTCAGGGCTTTCCCATCCAAGGGGACTGCTTTAACATGGTCTAAGTGTCTCTCTGCTTCTGGGCTCCAGATGTGAGCCATTGCACTCCTTACTGCATTGCCTTTGCCAGAGGCCCTTATGAGTAGGGCTGCATAATTTGGGGCTTAAACTTCTAAAAGTGTGAACTAAGTAGACCATTTCTCTTCATTAAGTTGGTTGCTCGAGGTGTTTCTTTCAATAGTAAAGGAAAGCCCACAGCTGACAAACTCAGTATCTGAAAGGAAATGCTAGCAAAGCAAAGAAAACAAAGCTGGGACTTTATGAGGAAGATAGAAAATGAAAAGGGCTGCATTGACAAGCATACCAACCCAGGAAGGACTCTTATGCTTTCCTATATTAATTATATCTTAAGGGGTGGAAACTTTGCCTAGGAACGTAGAATACAAAACATGGAAGCAGAACTCCCAGGAAATACTCTATAACTCCTGACACATAAGAGTTGGGACAGAAATGACAGAGATGAACATTTCCAAATGTTCCCTGAGGCAGAAGAGAAGGAAGAAGCAGAAAGGAAGAAATGTCTTTTGAAGTCTCAACACATGGGGTCCGATGGGTGTAGTATGGATTACTTATAGTAGTGGAGAAATAGTGCCTCTTACTGAGAAAAATAATTGGTAATTTATCTTTCCACAATAGAGTCGTTTTTGCTTGAAAAAACTAGGATAGAGAAAGAGACTATGAATATAATGAAGAGGCACATAAGAGATTCCATATTTTGGGGGCAGTTAGCACTATCTTGATCAAATAAAAAACATAAGAAAAAGTACAAAAGTACAATGTTTTGTGCATTAAAGATTCATGCAAAGCCCTGAAAATCAAGGGGAAGCTGTAGAGATGGACGGAAGTGGAGCTAGGAAAACCTGATCCCATTCCAGGCCAGCTAACAAGGCTGTACCTCCTTCTGCAAAACAACACATGAGAGATGCATACAGGCTACGGGCAGGGAAGCTTAGAAAACTCACAGGAAGTACCAGGGAGTTAGCTCAGTGGTTCTGGAGCCTGCCTTGCAAGTGCAGCCGATGGGGTTCAATCCCTGGTAACCACATACAAAAATGCCAGGAGTGGAGACTCATGTCCACCAGTAATCACAACCACATACCACAGTACTGGGCATGGTGGCTCACACTTGTAATCCCAGCACATTGGAGGCAGAGGCAGGAAGATTCCTGTCAGTTCAAAGCTGAGCTCAGGGCTAGCCTGAACTACAAAAGTGAGACCTTGTCTCAAAAATAAATAAATAAATAAAAATTAAAAGTTAATTTTATATATATATATATATATATATATATATGTATATCAGAAAAAAATTTTGAAAAAGGGAACTTCTAATTTCTTCTGAAAAATGTGGGACTCTATTTAAAATTAATGTTTTTTCATTTTCCTAGTGTGGCTCCAAGAAGGCTGGCACCTCCGTGCCTCTCCTCTACCTCTCTCTCACACAATGTTTCCTGTGGCTCCAGGAATCTCCGGGGTGAGGACCAGTGAGGAAGGGAAGAAAGGCATTTGTGACTAAATAATATCTGCCACTGGTTTGTTTGCATTTGAAGATATTTAATGCTGATTCTTTTCAATTTTAAATATTCCTGACATTACTTCTAATCTTCTTTGCTCATTCTTTCTAATACCTTAACTAAAAATCTCCAAACTCATTGAGATTTAGACCGAATGTCTCTACTATCTTATCAATATTGAATATGCCAAACTTTCTAGATTGCATTATTTTAAAACGTACCCTGAAAATTAAATTCTAAGCCTATGCTGTCAAAACTATTTCCTTAGCACAATATATCTTTTCTTCAATATACAAATTTAATAAATTATATCTTAGCTATGCCAAACTAGTATATTTATTTCTGTTATATTTTAACAGAATAGCATTCAAAAAACTGAAAAGATCATTTTAAGTAAGAAAAAGAGTTTTAGAAATATTCAAGAAATGTTCAAAATATAATTGATACAGTGTTGGAACTGGTTGTAGCCAGATTGAAGATCCTTTTCTACAGGAATGGTATGCAAACCAAATAGACTTCTGCATACAAAGTAATTGTTAGCTATTGGTAAGATAATTATCAAGATAATTTGCCTACTATGCTCAATAAAATGCATATATGTGAAAAATATTTTATACTTTAGGTAGAATTTTAGAGTTGACATATAATTCTTTGTGATTATTCCTCTTTTAACAGAATGAGGTACAAGTTCTTGAATAGCTTTTAAAAGAAAACATTAGATATTCACAAATGAATTACTACTAAATGGGTATTCTATTTCTTTATCATCTGGCACCCAGCATCTAAGTTAGTACCACAAACACTAGGCTTGCTTTATCTCAGTATGCACTATAAAGTCTCAAATTTCTATGTTAAGGAAGTGCAAATTTCTGTTCTCAGGGAACTCAATAACCTCCTTGAAGGGTCCAGTTTCTCTATGATAGGAATACTACCTACTATAATGAAAATGTATCAAGATTTCTGAAACAAAAATAAAATAAATGTTTGGGGGTTTTCTGTTACAAAACTTAAGACTCACTAGTGTCTAAGTTCCATCTCCTGGCTTGAATAATTTCAGACCCCACCATTACCTTTGCCAGCTTCTGTAAGCATGGCTACTGTGGAAGTCTAAAATGAGCTGCCCTGCAGAAACAGCACTACCCTCTGCCAGGCAGCACAGTTCCCACATGCTGAGGGAAGGACACACCATCCCATTCTTCCCAGGAACACGCTTCCCTGGTGAGGTTGTCAAGTCATGTACTACACACGTTCCAACATATCCCCTTCTCTCTTCTTGTCACCTCTGTCCTCACTAGCTTCCTTGGTAACTCAGTCATTTCTCCTTCACTCACTGGGATTCTTTGCTTTCTGTGCCCTTCAAAGGGCCATTCTATGAAGGAATTCACCACATTTCCTTGAATTTTTTTTTATCAAAGACTTAATGTACCCAGAGCACTTAGGCACTAACTATCCTCATCCAAACTGATGCCAGTCTCATGAGGTCTCAAATAAGAAGCTCCAAACAGCTTCAGCAATCCCCAGTTCTCTATGGTGGTTGAACTGCAGAAGCAAGAGCCAGGGCAAGTCTCTCCTGAGATACCTGGGAAGCCACAATAAGCTCAGGCTATTAGATGCTATTGTTGGAAACATGAAAGGGTCAAGAAATCCTCACACTGTGGACTGAGGACTGAGGAAGATCTCAGAAGGTCTGCCTGACCTCAGAAGTCTGAAGACAACCAGAGTTGAAGAGCTGAAGACAACCAGCAGTACCCCAGCTTTCTGTATGCAGTTGTCACACTGGGAGAGCAAGCTTAGGTGTACGCCAGCCTCCGTCTCCTTCTCAGAAGAGAAGACAGAGTCTAAATCTAGCAGTGAATGAAGATCATTCCTCCCTGTGGAAAATCTGAGTGAGTCCCTCCAGTACCGAGTACTGGTCAGCAATGGAGGAGAAGCAGCCAGAATCCCTGGAGACGGAGAGTCAGATGTGATGGGAAGTTTAACTTTGAATCCATTGAATAAATTACCCAAAAGGGGGCCAGGGAGTTAGCTCAGTGGTTCAGGTGCCTGTCTTGCAAGCGCAAGGACCTGGGTTCAATCCCCATTAACCACATACCATACTGGGTGTGGAGACTCACGCCCAGCAACAATCAGCACAGCATACCACAGTGCAGGGCGTGGTGGCTCACGCCTGTAATCCCAGCACTCGGGAGGCAGAGGCAGGAGGATTGCTGTGATGTGAGTTTGAGGCTGAGCTCAGGGCCAGCCTGAACCACAAAGTGAGACCCTGTCTCAAAAAATCTAAAAAAAAAAAAAAAAAATTACCCAAAAGGCACTCATTTAGACAAAGGCAAAATATTCTAAACTTAATTTAATGGCATATTTGATTCTCATTATTGTCTATCTCCCATTAGGGATTGAGATTTTATGTACAAGATGATATCCTTTGAAAATAAAATAAGTTTAAAGCCCCATTGCTTTCCTATTTATTCATGTTCTTTATGTTCTTACATAGTTTTTTTTTCCTAATGATGTTTATTTATTTAATTCTGTACCTCTACTAAATGGGAAAAATGAATTTATTTGTTCAAGTCACCAATAACCATTCCATTTTCTTGTCCTTAATACACACAGAATGGGGAACTGACTCCAGGACTGAGAACAGCCCCCAGTTAGTAAGCCACGTGCAGTACCCTTTTCCAGGAAGGTAACTGGTCAAGGAGTTCTGATCTTGGGGCATTTTCCCATGCAATACACAAATATAAAGCTAAATTAGATTTTAAAAAGATTTATATTATATCAATATGAAGGAAAAGTTGTGTGCATAGGAGAAGTAGTCCTTTGACCCGTGGAAACTATATTGCAAGTACAAAGTTTAGTATCATCTCAAATAGAAACTGTTCATTGTCATTCACTGCTAAAGCTTTAGTGGGAGTTAACTGGGCTTTCCCTAAAATAACAACAGCAATAGTCACTGTAGTAGTAAGTTTAGCTTTTTGGAGATAAATGCCACACTCAGTATTATACTTATAAGATCAGTGAATTATCCCCCTTATTCTATTCATTTTCCTTTTAAATATTTTAATTAATTCATTACTGGTATACATTATATACACATCATGGTCACACTCAACATTGATATTTTGTACCAACATATGACATGACTTAATTCTCATTTTTTCCCATTCCCCTACCCACCCTACAGCCTCCCACCCCATATATATATATATATATATATATATATATATATATATATATGCTTTGTGTCTTTTCTTACCATCACATTTTTCTTTCCCCGCATTATTAACCCCTACCCTTTTCCCTTTGAATATTTTCTACTTTACAATATCTATCATACATTTTAGAACTCATTTACATCTTCAGAGAAAAGACACCGTATTTACACATCTATGCATTATTTATATCACTTATAAGTATGTCCTCAAGGTATGTCCATTTAAGTATAAATGACTCAAGCTTGTCATTCTTTTTTTTCTTTTTATTTAAATCTTTGTTGGTACATTACATATATGCATCATGATTGCACTCCATAATGGGGATTTGTACCAGTATAAGACACAACTTAATTCTCATTTTTTCCCATAGCCCTACCCACCCTACCACCCCACTATATACATAAAATTTGTTTCCTTTCTTTTTTGTTATAATATCATTATTTTCCCCCTTCACCCTATTTTACTTTGAGTATTTTCTATTTCACAATATATAACATACAATTCTAGGACTCATTTATGTCTTCATTTTCACATACGAGAGAAAAGATGCTATATGTACCTATCTGTGACCTATTTCTTTCACTTATGAGGATATCCTCAAGGTATGTCCATTTAAGTAGAAATGATTCAAACTTATCATTTTTTTTGGCAGAGTAATACTCCATTCTGTAGAAGAACCACAGTTTTTTATCCAGTCTCCAGTTGATGGACACTTGGGTTGTTTCCAAGATGTAGCAATCACAAATTGGGCAGCTATAAACATGGGTGCACATATGTCACTGTGATAGGAGTCTTTTAATTCTTGTGTGTATATACCTAGCAGAGCAATGACCAGGTCAAATGGGACCTCCAATCCTAGCTTTTTGAGGATTCTCCAAACTGATCTCCACAGGGGTTGTACGAGTCTACAGTCCCACCAACAGAGGAGAAGGATTCCTTCTTCTCCGCAGCCTCACCAACATTTGATGCTGGCTAATTCTGAAATGGCAAGCTTGTCATTCTTTATGGCAGTGTATCACTCCACTTTATAAAAAGAAAGGAGCACATCTTCCTTATCCCATCTCCAGTTGATGGGCACTGGGCTTGTTTCTAAGATTTAGCAATCACAAACTGAGCTGCTGGAAACATGAGTGCACATATGTCATTATGATATGAATCATTTAATTCTTTTTTTATTCACATTTTTATTGGTACATTATATGCACACATCATCATTGCTTCAACATTGTGAGTTTGTACCAGTTTATAACATAACTTGATTATCATTTTTCCCATTCCCCCACTCACCCTGCAACACCCCCATGCCCTACATACATAAGCTTTGTTTCCTTTTTTTAATTACTATCACATGAATCATTTAAATACACACACACACACACACACACACACACACACACACACATACTCCTAGAAGGGGAATAGCATTGTCAAATGGGACCTCTAACCCTAGTTATTTGAGGAATCCACACATTGATCGCCACAATGATTGCACCAGCCTATATTCCTACCAACAGTGGAGGAGGATCCCTTCCTCTCCTCAGCCTCGCCAGCATTTGTTGCTGGTTAATTTCACAGTAGCAGTCATTCTTTGTGGAATGAGATGAAATCTCAGTGTTATTTTCAACCGCATCTCTTGAATGACCAGTGAAGTTGAACATTTCTTCATGTTTCTTAGCTGCATTTACTTCTGTTCATTTCAGATGCCCATTTTTTAAATTGGGTCTTTAAGTTTGAGGGAACTGATTTTTTAAGCTTTTTATGTATTCTGTATAGTAGCCTTTTGTTTGAGAAACTGCTTTAAAAAAATTTCCCATATTGTTGGTTTGTTCCCTCTCCCTGGGGTTTCCTTTGCAGTGTAGAAATTTTGTAATAGGATGAGGTCTCATTTGTTGATTTCTTCTGCTATTTTTTGTAGTATAGACCTTCTTTTCATAAAATTCCTAAGCCAGTGTCTCCAAGAGTTTTACCTAGCCTGTTTTGCAATAAAAGTAAATTTTAATACTTAAATCAAGGGATAGAGTATTTCTCAGAAAAGAACTGTATTCTACACCAACAAATAAGAATAATGTCTAAAAGCTTCTCTCTAGAACAACAAATTTTATCACAGATAGTATCATACAATGACATTAGTATTGCGATTTTTATTTCCATTATGTACTAAAAACCACAACAAAAATGTTGTCTCTGTAAACACTTTTTGTGAATATCATTTGTGATACATAAACTGGGCAGAGGTTATTGTGTAAGACACTACACAAATACAGGATTTTAGAAAAAATTCTATGAATGCCTAACTATTACTTAGTTGTTATTGGACAAAATTCAATTACTTTTCAAAAGTGTAAGAAAGAACAGGCCAAGAGAGGAAAGAGAAAGACAGAAAGGAGGAAATTTTTTAGAAGTTGGCTTTTTCTGTTTATATGGAGAAAATAATTGTAAATTTTTACTGAGATAATCCTGTCTTAAAGTAGCTTTTTATTTTCAAATAATTTCATTGATTGGGTGGTATAGGTGAAGAGAAACATTTACAGACACACATAAAAATGTTTACAAAAATGTTACTTATATTCTCTATTGTTAATATTATTAATTTTTAATTGAGAAATATACATTGCTTTTACTAATATGAAACAATATGATTTTTAGAATATGAGTATATTGGAGAAAGATTAATCTAATATTTCTATCACTTTAATTTTATGGGGGCTGGGTATTTGGCTCAGTGGTTCCAGTGCCTGTCTTGCAAGCACAAGGACCCGGGTTCGATCCCTGGTAACCACATACCCTACTGGGCGTGGAGACTCACGCCCAGCAGCAACCAGTACCACATACCACAGTGCCGGGCGTGGTGGCTCACGCCTGTAATCCCAGCACTGGGGAGGCAGAGACAGGAGGATTGCTGTGATGTGAGTTGGAGGCTGAGCTCAGGGCCAGCCTGAACCACAAAGTGAGACCCTGTCTCAAAAAAAAAAAAATTTATGGTGAGAACATTTTAAGCCAACTGAGCAATTTCTAAGTATACAGCATGTTATTGTTAACTCTGGCTAACAGGATGTGGAATTTTCTCCCAATACTTATTTCTCCTGTTAGGTAAAACTTCTGAGCACCTGTAGAGGAGATGGGATACTTCAGGAGCCTCTCTCCTGGTTTCCTGCAGTGGTGGTTCCAGCCCAGCAGTCTCTGTTGTTGTCTTTCTTACCACACTCACTTTGGAGAAAGGAGGCACATATAGAATGAAGGTGAGAGATCTCTGTGAGCCCGAAAGGAAATGATACACCATGTCCCTCCCAGGTTTCTCCAGGGGTGCAAATGAGTATCATGTCTTTAGGTCTTCAGTATTGGATACGTAAATGAAAACCTGCCAGACACATAGGATATTACTGTTAATGTTTTCTACACTATATTTTGTAATTAATTGATTATGCCATATGCAATATAATGTCATGTAGAAAAGAAAAAGATGAGTTCAAAGGAAGATACTCTCAAGTCATCCTACAATGGTATCTCAGCTGCGGATGCGGAGCCAAAGGGAGGTTTTATTTATATAATTCAGCTAAAGGGCCAAATTTTATCCACTTTCATTGATGCTTTCTCATTTTTAAAAAATTATAGTGGTTATTTTTATACATTTTTATATATTTGGATAATATAAACCTTAAAACCTTCTAGAATGAATATGTTAAAATATCATTATTTTTAAAATACAAATTACAAAAAAGGCTGAATTGCTCAATAAAACTGATCTTCTATATATAGAAATAGATATAGATATATATGTAAAGAGAGAATGAATATATATTTTCTTGAAATTCTATTCTTTAGTGAAAACTAATCTTCCTTCATTAAAAACACATCTTTCAGACATAAGAAAACATAAAACTGCACTGTCCATGACTTAGAGGCATTTGATACATATTTTCACTAAAATGCTGTATTAAAGCAAAGCAGTGTAGGAGCCACATAATTATGCTTAAAATACTATCCTGAAGTTCCTCTGTAAACTGGATTTGCTCAAACTGCAGAAATGAGTTAAAGACTGCTTGAAAAGTTTATTATTATTATTATTCAAATCTTTATTGTTACATTATGAACACACATCATCATCACATTGAACATTGAGAGTTTGTACCAGAATATGACACTCCTTGATTCTCATTTTTCCCCTCCTTCCCCATCCACCCTGCAACCCCTCACCCTCAAAATACATAAGCTTTGTTTCCTTTTTTTTATTACTATCACATTCTCTTTCCTCTCATTATTTACACCTACACTCTCTTTCCTTTTAAATATTTTCTATTTCACAATATCAATTATATACACTAGAACTCATTTACATCTTTATTTTCTCATACCACAGAAATGATATGATATTTACATATCTGTGACCTATTTATTTCATTTATGTGCAAAGTATCTTCAGCTCCTCCAGTTGATCCAGTGAGGTACTATGAAGAAATGGCTGAGTGCAGAGCTCAGAAGCACAAAATCTGATAACCAGGAGGAGCTGGAAGATGTGGTGCTTCTGTGTGACTGTCCCAAGTCACAGCGAAGGAAGCCTCATTTCATCAGGAGCACAAGGGCACCAGGACATGAAGGAAGTACCTATGGATTCTAAATTTGTTTTAAAATCAGGATATTGACATAAGTGTAGGGTAAGATGGACAAGCTTCTGACTAGGAGCAAGAGAGAATTAGTTCCACAGGAGACTTTTGTGAGGATAGGTGACCTCAGCAGAATTAGTCAGCAGAGCTGAGGTTCAGACAGATCATCATAGCCCCTCATGTCTCACTTAAAAAAACTTTCTTCTTAAATATTTTGATGTTTTCTCTTTCATAAAAATCACAATCATGAATTTGACATTGTTTTTTTGTTATATGTGATATTTTAAAATATAAATTATCACAACATCAGGAAAATTAAAATTCAAAGCACAATGAGCTAACACCTCATATTTGTCTGAATTGTTATGATAACAAAAACAAAATGTAGCAGATATTGACAAAATTATTGAGAGAAGAGAGCCCTGATGCGTTGTGATGGACACAGAGACTAGAGAACCATTAAGGTAAACAACGTAATGGCTTCTTAAAAATTAGAAATAGGATACCATGTGATCCAACAGTCTCACCACTGGGTATTTACCCACAATAAATGACATCGCTACATGGAAGAGATGTTTGCAATTCCATGTCTAATGCAGTATTATTAAAAATAGCCAACAAATAGAGTCCACACACACACACACACACACACACACACACACACACACACACAACCACACTGAACTACTCTTCAGTCTTTTAAAAAGAAGAAAATACTGCTATTTTGACAAAATAGATGAATCTGGAGACTATATGAAGTGAAATTTGTTATGTACAGAAGCATAATTTGACTTGTAAATGGACCTTAAAATGGCAGCCTCACAGAAACAGTAAAATTGTGATTGCCAAGGGTTGGGGTGGGAATGTGCTGATCAAAAGGCTTAAGGTCATATACGCCGGATGACTATGTTCTGAAAGTATCATGTACAAGATGATAACTACAGCTCATACTTAAATAGGATATACCTAAAATTTTTAAGGAAGTAGATCACAAATATTCTGACCATACCAAAAGACAACAATTTAATGTTAGTCAGCATAATTACAGTAATCATTTCACAATGCATATGTACATGAAAACATGACCATGAATGCATGTGATTCTTGTTATTCTTCTATCAGATACTTAAGCTTCTGCATTGACAAACCTAAAATCACTTTAACACAATAACCCATGCACAACATTTCTAGCTTGCAAGAAAATTAGTTTTTGCTTTCAGCCTAAGAAAAAATTCAGCAAATTTTGTACAATTGAAACAATGGTTGAATCTATATGGTTTTAGATTATTTTGTTAAAGCAATATAAACATTGCTGCTGCTCAAAAAAGAGGTCAATATCTACTCTTCTAACAACTGTGAAATATTCTAGCATAAATATTTATTGATACTTTAAGAGGAGTCATATTATGGTAGTGGTAAATTTTAAACCAGTCCACAGATATGCTTTTACTTGAACTCAGCTGGGAATCTAAAGGGATATAATCAATAGAACTGTACATAACTGAATTGCAAAAGAATGAAAGAAAATGTGAGTCATAAAATTTGACCAGAAGGAACTCTTTTTTTAAAGGAAAATTCTTTAGAGTATGTTGGAAAATGATGCTTTCGGAAAGACCTTGTTATTTTTTAATCACATTAGCAATCTGGAAGCCCTATGTCTAAATGTGCGTAATGCCTTGGGCTTTCCCAGGGAAAAAAAAAAATTATATTGATTTCTGCATCAGGTCCTGAACAGATGGATGAGGGTCATTGTCCATCATGCCAGAAATCAATTCCATTTGACTCTATCATTTTCTGGCCATAAATACGCTGTTGCAACTGATGCTGTTATTTTAGTGTCTTCTGTTTTAAAATTCTAAATGCAATGCCAATCTATTAAATACTTAAATACTCCACAATATCCTCCTAAAAGAGTGGCTGGATGTGTTTATATAAAAAATACATTTTAAAAAATACATGAGCAGAGTTCCTAGTATCAATACAGAAATTAGACATTTCTCAGTGCTCATCAGTAACTCAATGTCTAGATTGGTGTAGTAAAAACTCATGAGAAAATGAATGTCTTCTTGTCTCTGGACAATAACATCAGGCATTGTTGCAGAGAAAATCTTCGCTTAATACACAGCACAGCCCATCTGGTGCTTGCCTGAAAGCAAGCTTTAGAAAATACCCAGCAAATAATCCCACTGCTTCCCACAGTCCCACTCAGCAGATCCTGTGGGTCTTTGACTGTTGAGCTTGTGAAGCAATGAATTTGCTGGGCAGGCCTGTTTCCCTCAGCAGAGATAAGAGATGTCCTGTTTATGACATGCATGAAATCCCAGACCTCCCTTGCGGCTGGTAGCCTTCAGAATGCAATCTTGTAGGACTTCTTCTTGTGTCCTCCTGGTTAATACCACACTAAGAGTAAAAATATTCTCAGCCAACAGAATGCTTCTGGGCGGTGTTGTTCTATTTTACAAAAACTTTAATTTTGCCTTGTACTTCTTCAGAGATGGGGGGATCTCTGACTGACAGTGTTGTGACTCTGCTCCCTTGTCTTTGAAACAGTGAAAGAATAGGACACTTCATCTTAATATGCATTCTGTGTCCTCTCCACCTTTCTCACACTCTTGAAAATGTATCACATCCTGAAAACAAACTGAAATAAATATTTTGAAAAACATAGATAGAAAGGTGGCTGGAGGAATTTTTTGTTCATCCACAACTGACAAATGTTGCTTCATATTATCATTCCTAGTGCCACAGAAAATCATTATGAATCTCAAGCTTCTGTGCATTTTGAAAGTTTGGGTTTAAATATGTTCCAAATCATCACAATATTCAAAATTAAAACAAATGAGTACAAATGAGCTTCTGTCCATTAGTAATTCACAAATATAGGATATGTACTTATTTAAACCAAGTTTACAACCTAAAATGCACTTTTTTCATTTCCTAAGCTAAAACTGACAGCCTAAAGTTACATGATTACACCAACATGAATAATACTTGCAATTCCCACTAGATATAAAAATCATTTGAGTAATTTCTTTGAATTCTTTCAACTTTCTAAATGATCTCTATATTCTCACTGGTACTCATTTCTACAGAGTTCCTCTCAAACTCACTTATTCAGCATATCTTTTCTTCTTTTTCTAAACTTTTACAAGAGAAATGCATCTGTGGTTGACACTACTTGATCTTTAGTATTTTCACCTGCGATGTGTTCCACAAATGGAGCAATTCAGCTCTATTTTGCAGGTCTCAAAATCACTACATGACTGGGATGATAGGTGTCAGTTAAGTACTGAGGAAGAAAATGTCAAGCTTCTATTCACTGTCAAAACTATTGGACGTTTTGAAGTTGAATCTAGGAACTCAACTTTACTTGTTAAAATGTCCCTTTATATTCTGGATTTCAGGCTCACATACTGAGCTTGCAGTGAAACTTCATTTGTCTTAGTCTTTTTACTATTGGGCACAACAGACTTGGGTAAATTATTTTTAAATAAAAAGAAAGAAGTTGCTTTGGCTTATGGATCTAGGGGATGGCATCCAGAGAGGTCCTTCCTGCTGTACCTTAATATGGTAGAGGCCATCTCATAGTGAGGTGAAGCAGAGGCGCTAGCTCCAGGCTCACCCTCATGTTCTCAGCTAATTCCATTTGCTTCAGAATGTTCCCATCTCCACATTGCATTGATGGATGACTTCGGGGATTAAGTTTCCAAAGCATGAATTCTGAGGGATACTGCATTGTCCTTGAGGGTCCTCAGCCAGAACCTGGGAAATGACAGCAGTACAGACAGAGGGTGCAAGAAAGGTCACCAGGGGGCTGGAAGACAGTTATGCCATCTTCATAGAGGGCAGAAAGGAGCTCAGATAGCAATGCATGACCCTACAAAAGGAAAGGTCATTCCTGAGTGGAAGTAATTTATATGTACACAATATAAAAGTTATACTAAAATAATACATGCATTAAGTCTCTTTCACATGCAAAGTAGAATTCTGTGTTAAAGAACACTTTATTTTATTTTCTTTCTAATATTTTGTTGCATTGACCTTTTGTATCTTTAATGTAACAGAGTTTATTGGTACACTTTACATAAATATTAGATCACATTCAACAGTAAAAATTTGTATGTATATAGCACAGATCTTGATTCTCATTTTTCCCTTTCCCCTGCTCACCCTACCACCCCAAACTCCAAAGTACAAAAGATGTGTCCTCATTTTTTTGTTTTTACTATCAAATTTATTCTTTTCCTTCTATATTTTCCCCTACTCCTTGCTATTACCATTTCCTTTTAAATATTTTCATTCTATTTAACAATATCTTCTGCACATTCTAGGTCTCATTTACACTTTAGTTTCTCATATGAGAAAAATGATAAGGTGTTTACACCTCTGGGCCCTATTTGTTTCACACTTAGTCTGTTCTTAAGGTACATGTATTTGAGTTAAAGAGCATGTTTTCTACCTCACATTTTGCTTTACTTGGAATGTATTCTTTTTGTTATGTCTCTTAATGTACAATAACAAAACATACCTTATTTGTGAATAAAAAGTAACAATAGACTATCTGGTAGAACTACAGTGACTTATAAAATCTAGGGCTTCTCATTTACTGTATAAGGGAGAGATTATTTCTTAAGTAACAACAGTAACAATAAATTTAGTAGAAAGGCTGTTGTTGGGGGCTTGGTTTATGAGCCTCTGAGTATATTTTCTTCAAAGAACCCATTTAGTTTTTGTCAAGTTATGTTTTAATTTAAGAAAATACATAATAAAATAAGTAAAGGGAGAGATTTTCATGTCCATCTTGGTAGAGATGCTGGCCTTGGCACACTGGCCTGCACTAAAATGAGACTTTGTAGAACCATTCAAAAAAAGGGGCTGATTCCTTGACATTAAATAGGTAAGGTGTGATAATCAAAGGATTTTATAAGAAAAAACAATGAAGTATGTTTCTCCAGAATCTTTTAATAGTATTCTTTTGTAGATTTTTCCTAATGCATTTGTTATTTTCTAACGTATTTCCTCTGACCCCTGCTTCTTTCCACCCCAAATATTTAGAAAATCATATATATATCGATAATTCCTTCATTTAAAACCATCTTTGTTTCTTATGGAATTAAATGTGTAAAATATATTAATCAGTGCTTGAATTCTTTCTACAAAACTCCTGCATAATTAAGAAGAACAATATGCTATAAATTGGATTTTAGTGTTTATAATTTTAATAGGGACTATATGTAACTGACTTATCTTTTCAATCATAATTTTCACAATAAAATTTTAATATCAAGAAACAGATAATACTGAGAAGTGTTTCTGTGTCATTTTACAGTGATGTTACATTAAACTCCAACCCTTCCTCACATCGACTGACTCTCCAGCACCACCTCAAAGCTTAGCTTAGGACTCAAAATCTTCTGGTTTCTGAGAGTATTACACACTTAACATTCAAATAATTGTTTTATTACCATATTTTCCCCTTCATAATAAGTTGCCTCAAATTGTATATTCTGTTCCTCTATGACTTTCCATACATTATTTCCACAATGCATGTTAATGTGATCCTGAAGAACAAAGAACACATTTAAAACTGTGTATTATTTCAGCCCCGTTGTACCACATTGTGCCTTGGGAAATCAGAGCTCAATAAATGTTCTTTAAATAGTCAAGATTTATTTTTAGCCACTATCATGCTGGCTAGGATTTCTCTCAGTCAATTCACATCCTTCAAGAAATCAAAGTCTCATCAGTGCAAGACTTATCTAAAGATAAACTTGACGCTTCTACAAAGAAAAACAACACAGTGATTAAAAACTAAAAACTCTGCCAGGAAACCGAATAACTCCTTGGTATTAACGAGATCTATATGATCACAGAAAAAAATGTTTCAGCCTAAAGATCGTGATGACCTGAAGCCAAGAACCACATTCAGCTCTGTGTTCAGACCTTCAGGGGGCCATGTGCAGCCAACACCAAATCGATCGTCTCAGATCTGGTGATTCAGCCCAGCCATGGATCTGTCCTCAGCTTCCTTCTGCTTCCTGCCGGAACACAAATAATTCATTCAACTGGAAAGCAGGTTTTACAGGGCTTTTTAAAAATGTTCCTGATACTGCTAGATATATATTGAATAGAGATTAGTGCATTTGTTTCTGAAATATACTTGTATGAGAATATTTTCTTCCTAATAGTATACCTGAAATTTAACCAAAGAATTCATCAAAAGAGAATTGAGAAAGAAATATAGTTATATAGTATAATATTGACAGCAATAAAATAAATGAATCACCAAAATAACAACACAGATGAGCCTCAAGAAACTGGTGAGAAAAGTCAAACAAAAAGAAAAAAAATGCTCCATCGCATTTGTACGATTAGTAAGAGAGAAGCATAATTTAGAATGCCATAGTAATAAGTTTGGAGGATAGAAATATCGTCAGTGAGTGGGACCCACTGAATGGGAACTTTCTGTGGGGAAGATGTTGACTAGACTTTGGCTGAAGTGTGGTTACACATGCCCTGTAATTGATAGAGAAGTTTACTAAACATGTATGCATTTCATGCGGAGTTTATCTAAATTTTATTTCTAAAAGTTAATGTTTAAGAATTAGGAGATTGGAATGAAAAGACAACTAGAGATTAATGTTTAAAATGTTAAAATGTTTAAAATCCTAAAAATTAAGACAAAGATATACTGGCTTAAATTTGTTACGGATTAAATAATACAATAAGTTTAATAATATCAATGTTATTTTTTGTGATTGAAAAACTCTGAACTTTATTATTTCAATTAAAAAATAAACAAATCTAAATTATATTACTCTGTTTTTATACGACAGGTGCTTTTATCATCAGAACAAACCTGATCTTAATAATATAAATAAATACAATTTTGAAAGAAATATATATCTAATAGAAACCCTTGAAAAGAAGATGTCTCAATGTTCATTAGGGATACTGGCCTGTAGTTGTCTTTTTTGGTTGTCTCTTTCTCTGCTTTCAGAATCAAGGTAATGGTTGCTTCCAGAAATGAATTTGGATGTACTGCTTCCCTTTTAATTTCATTAAAGAATTTAAGAAGTAGAGGCACTAACTCTTCTTTAAAAGTTGTGCAGAATTAGCAGTAAAGCCATCAGGTCCACAGCTTTTCTCTGTTGGCAGGTTTTTCATTACATTTTCGATTTCACAGATTGATATTGGGGTATTTAACATTTCTATATCTTTTTTACTCAGCTTTGGAAGTTTGTATGTGTCTATTATTTCTTCTACATTTTCCATTT
>PVIR01013343.1:0-42821 GCA_004026965.1 Petromus typicus
GGGCAGTTGTCTCAGCCCCATGCTCACCACCGACCAGAGCTCAAGCACTCGACCTCGGAGCTGCACGCCCTCCCCGAAGTATAGAAGCAGCAGCAGCTGTAAGATTCCTGCCCCATTGGAAGCCAGGTTCTAATCTAAAGATGCACGGTGACAGCTGTCCCCATCAGTTCTGCAGTTCCTGTCCTGACAGTTTAGGAAGAGAAGGGATGGAGACTGGGCAGGAAAGAGAATTTAAATATTAACTGAGTAATGGACACTCACTAATTAATAGTTAATTTGAGTAGGAAACTAGAGCTCAAAACACAGAGCATTTACTGTGATCACAGTGGCAATGTAAAACTGCAATGATTTTGTACCAAGAGCGTATGTGACAAGCAGGGGGAAAGGATACCAAATCAAAGGACAAAAGTGGGAATCCTCAGGACAAGCCCCCAGGGAAGGAACTGGCCGCGCTTATCTCGTTCCAAGCCCTCTGGTATGAAGCGGGTCATTGTTCTCATAACCTCTCCGTTGTCTTAAAGGTCTCCAAACCGAGGACCAGGAAACAAATTAAAAAGGGACTGTGAACTGTCGATCTGATAAAGAGGAAAAGGATGCTAAGGAAAATCTAAATACAACTGCTCTTTACTGCACATTGTTCTCACAGTTTTCTCACTGGTCTTCAAGGTCCCAAACTGGGGACCAGGAAACACACGTTTTACAAAAGGGCTGGAGCTGCACATCTGATAAAGAGGAAAAGGATGCTATGAACGGTCTAAAAACAGCCTGTTTTTACCCAAAGCCTGGGACGGCAGAAGTTAATGCCACCTTCAGATTCCACATGCTAACATCCTATGTCAGAATGTGGGGATATGACTGTGTCTAGAGATAAGACCTTACAGAGGGGGTCAAGATGTGCCAAGCTGACCCCGTGTGACTGGTGTCCTTCCTGGAAGAGGAGATTAGGACACAGATGCACAGAAGGACAACCACGGGAAACCAGGGAGAAGGTGACCATGAGTGAGCCAAAGAAAGAGGCCACAGGAAAACCAGCTGTCCTGACAGCTTGGTCCCAAACATCTTGGCCTCCAGAAGTTCCAGCCACCTGGGTGGGCATTTCTCTTGGCAGCCTGAGCTGACTAACACTGGCCCAAAGTCACCGGCACTGACAAGCGCGTCTTCTGCTCGCGTCGAAGAGGCAACCATTCCCCAGCCAGAGAGGGCACGTGCTGAGCCTCTGTCCACACACACAATGCACAACATTTGTGTCGCCCATGTTGGGCACGGTTGACTGAGCTCACGGCCTGTCCTCTGGACAGAAGCTGGGAGCACAAACTGTTGATGCAGGAGTTTTCAGCAGGCCTGGTGCGCCTGGCCCAGCCCACCCCGCAGCTGATGCAGCCACTGTGAAATCCTCTGTCATAGCGGTTTTCTACCCAGTGGCCTTGTTAATGATCGCTGGAATGCACATAAACCATGCCACATAAATAAAGGAGACACACATCAAACACCACCTCTACAGAGGAATCCAGACAGGAATTTTCATGTGGGTCTCCATTTGAATGTAAATACAGTAAATTCAACCCAGGCACAGATGGCCAAATATATAGAGAACCTGACTTCCCAAGGTCAGAGACCCATTTCCCACGTGCACGGGGAGAAAGGTTGCTCCTCTCCAATGAAAGGCCACCACTCTAGACAAATGCGTTCCCACAGAATCCACGGGCCCTAGACCAGCCTGAGCTCTCCCAAAAATCTCCCTGGGGCCTCCCAAAAGAGTGTTTCCTGTTTTACCTGGGGGAAGTAAGCTTCACATAGACAAGGAGATTTAGGTTAAGTATATGCCATAAATAATACGGCTTGATCATCCCAATGACAAAAGCAAATCTATACTCTGTTCCATTGCTTATGAAATTGTTAGAGAATTCCAAGATAAAGAAGAATAGAAGTCCAAGATAAATGCTTGAAATCATATTTATGAAGAATTAAGTATTTCCAGGGCTGGTTCTCAGTAGTAGAGATAATTACCTCATGGGTGAAAAGTCCTGGCTTCTATCCACAATACTGCAAATATAAAAAAGAGTAAAGAAGCAATCATTTAACAGAAGGCTCACTGATGAAGTATAAGTGAATCATTTTTGGCTTCAAAACCACCCGTTACTACAGCAGCACTGGATCCAAAGGGAAAGAAGTAAAAAGCTAGGCAGAAAAGGAAGCTCCAGGAGCTTGGAAGTTTCCAGGGAAGGATGCACGCAATGTACATCTCAGATAAAGCCACCACAAGCAATTACTTTGGCTATTATATTTCAGTGATCTGTTTTACTGTCATCCCTTTTCTGAGAAAATTACACATTTGATCCAAACATACAGTATCTTTCAATTTCTAAAATCCTCTTATAGAAAAACAGCTATCATCCTTAACCTCCCTCATAATGCACACTTCCAACTCACTTACCGGTCAATCCTGCCATTTTCCTAAACAGCTCTGGAGCGCTCTGGGGAAGGGTCTCTAGTAACACTGTCTTGGCAGCCTGGGTGTCCTAAACAGGCAGATTTAAAATGTGGACCTAGCATGGTCATTTCTGACTTCGAGGAAGAGCCAGAAGTCACACAGTGTAGACCTACCTGGTGAAAAGCTGGATGAGGATGCAGCACCACATGTTTTACAAACTGTCTTTCTGTTTGATGGTGCTCAGCAGCAGCAGACACTGGATTTCTGATCACACTTCGTAAAGACCCTCACGACAGAAGACGCCAGAACTGCTTCCGAAAGTGGGAGGGATGGTGGGATGAGTGTTAGGAGTGAGGGGGTGTATTGAGAGAGGGATTAGCAGATGTGTGTCTTTCACTAAGTGTATAAATTTGATATTCACTGTGTATTTTGAACCCCCTTTTACACAATTGAGGTAAAGAGAAATAGCTCGTGATTAAGAAGAGAATTCAGGATTCAACTACATTTACTTTTATTTTAGTGCTGACAACAGTCATACAAAACAAATGAGTTAGAATCCATTGACTTCCCCCTCCATCCCCTATTTTGCTTTCTCTTTGTATTGGGGGAGGGAAGAGTTGAGCATTAGATCAAGTAGGTTTCTTTCAAAGTTTTAAGACTCAGGTCTCAGAACTTTAAGGAATGCTTACTTTTGACCCATGTTCAGATACTTAAGTAGACAGTGAAGAAAGGCCAAAGACGATTGCCAACAGACAGCACCAGATAGTGGCCCATTTGCAGAGTAAATAGTAGCTTGTAATCAGTAGTCTGAAGATGGGACTGGAATCTTTTCAAAGCCCTGCCAGAGCAGTTCTGTTTTCCAACAGCCAGAGGCTTTTTCGCTCCCAGCCCATGTGCCACTCATTCCAATGAGAGGTCTAACTGATCTCAAAACCACAGAACCGAACCACCTCTTTTTCCTAAAAAGTTGAAAAGTCAGAGGTGGCCTCTGCTATGGTGTAGATCTAAAATGTCTCTCCAAGGTTCCACGTGTTTGGAGATGAGATTTATGGAAGGTGATTGGGTCTCAGGCTGCTAAACCCATCATCAGATTCATGCATTGATGAGGTAGTCATTTACTGTGGTGCTAGGAGATGTCCAATCGGGAGGCAGATCACTGGAGGCATGTGCTCACAGGCTGTGTTGTCTCTATCTTTGTCTGTCTGTCTGTCTCCTCCTCCCGTGTCTTTCTGTCCCTCTCTCTCTCTCACTCTTTCCTGGCTGCTGTACAGGGTCCAGCTCTGCTTCACCTCATCCTCCCACCACGCACTTTCTTTCTTGGAGCTGCCAACCTTGCACAGACTGAACTCTACAGGAACAAAATAAACCTCGCCTATTCTAGGTGGCAGGTGTTAAGTATTTTGTTCCAAAAGTGACTAATTCTGCTTCCATTCCTAGCGTCGGGGTCTTGCTCCATATACACTGCTCAAATTCACCAAGTAGTCTGGAACGGCAGCTAAGTTTGTGGGAAATTAGCCTTTACTAGTCAAGAGCACAACCAGGCTGCTCACCACAAACCCTTTGTGGGGATCTTTACCCCTCCTGGAGACTCCATGCAACCGTCTTGCTCCCCTAGACTGAGATGAACCCAAGGGCCAAAATGCAGTCAGAGGCCACACTGAGACCCAGGCCGGGCCGAAGGTGCCCGTGCTGTGGCCGAGTCCCTCACATGACTGGCCAGACCTTCCAGTCTGCATCCACGAACACCTCAGCCCTTGGCACTGTGAGAGGCTTTTCTCTAAAATGCAACTGCCTTTTGTTCACACTGAAAGGGAGGTGGCAATAAACAGCAGCCTTTTCCTCTTCTTTCAGTGCAGATGAGGGCTCTGAAATCTGTCCTGGATTTTGAAAAAAAAAAAAACAGTATTCAGGGAAAAGGGTAGTGCCAAGCTGAGTCCTGCCAGCAGGGGACATGTACAGCTCTGTCTTGGCAGCTCTGCCCAGGGGCCACAGACCTGTGTGCTCTGTGCACAGCTTCTCAGGAAAAGAGAAACCATCAGGAGCCCCTAGAGGGCCAGAAGTACCATACAAGGATGTGACACTTGTGTCTGTCAGCTCCAGATACCTGAGAAGAGCCAACTCACCAAAGAGAAAAGTTTATTTCAGCTCAGTTTTGGGGCTTTCAGTCTATGGTCACTGGGTCTTGTCAGTCGTGGGCTGTGGTGGCACAGTTTGACACAGCAGGAATGCCAGGTAGAGAAGGCTCCTGGCCTTACAGATTTCCCAACTTCCCTCCAAGGTCACACCCCCATTATCTCACTTCCTCCCAGTAGGCCACACCCCCTGGAGGTCTGTTTACCTACCAGGCTAAGTCCCCTGCCTTCAATGCCTGGGGCTTTGAGAATCCAAGGAGCAGACAGGGAACAAAGGCTACCTCCTAACAATTTTTCATTCAAACTCATTCAGAAAGCGTTACTGGGCATCTGTGTAGTTATAAGGAGTATGGCAGGAGCTACGTCAGTGAACAGAGGATGTGGCCTGTGGTCTGTGTGATTCGACACCTGGAAAAGATGAAGTCAGGTAAATTTGCTTCACATAAACATGGATGAAGATGGAGAAGAACGATGTCCCGCAACAGGAGCAAAGGACACAGGCAAGGGGAGGGACAGCCAGAAGCCACAGCAGGGAGCAGCCACGGATGGACCTGGCTGTGTGGGTAGGAGCACAAGCAACTTCAGAGGCCGGACAGGGCTTGGCACCCTACAAATCTCTGTGCTCCGAGGTAAAAGCATGGACTACTGAGGGCCTTAGACAGGAAGTTCCAGGGTCATCAGGGATGAAAGATTTTGAAACTGGAGCTCAGAACCCAGAAATCGTGGGAGAGGGTGCCGCTGACATTGCAAAGACCAAATGACCAGCACAGAGATAACAACGAGTAAGTCATAAAGTTTTCTAAGAGCTCAAAAGGTGAATGAGAAGAAACGCAGAGACGAGCAGTGGTTCCCCTGGAGGCCAGACCCTGCCCCACCGTCGGGAGGCCGTGCTGACCCTGCCCCTAACCCTTCCGGCTCGGCCCTGGCCCAGCGGATTTCTGGCTGAACACTCCACCTCCTCTCCCTTCTCTCCGTCCACACGCTGACCTCCTTCTGCCCCAGTTGCTGTGGCAATGACGAGGGGCTCACGCCTTCTCGTCCCTTCTCACGGGAACACTCGCAGGCCCACACCCAGTGAAAGCAGAAGGGGCTTAATCATTAAGCCTTGCAAATCCAACCAGGGCGATGCCTAGAAACGCTGGGAAAATCTCCGCCAAACTCACCCCATTAAACATTACCCGAGGAGTTAGACATTGAAACAACTAGAAGCCGCAATGATTTTTCTTTCCTTTGGTCACTAACTGAATCTTTGCACTTTTTGTACAAGTTAGATTAGAAAGCACTTTGTGTGTGGGCTGCAGGACTGCATCGCAGATGTGGATTTTTTTTTGGAGACAGGATCTTCTTGCTTTGTAGTTCAGGGTGGCCCTGAGCTCAGCCTCACACTCACATCACAGCAGTCCTCCTGCCTCTGCCTCCCGAGTGTTGGGATTACAGGCATGAGCCACCAGGCCTGGCACTGTGGTATGTGGTACTGATTGCTGCTGGGCATGAGTCTCCACGTCCAGTATTGTATGTGGTTAACCCGGGATCTAACCCAGGTCCTTGCGCTAGCAAGACAGGCACCGGAACCACTGAGCCCGGCCCCTAAATGTGGACATTTATCCTTCTGAAGACTCCGTTTTTCTTTCACAGTATACGAAGTACATTGGGCAGCCATTATTTGCTAGGTGTGAAACCAGCACATAGTCACACAGAAGGATAATGAAAGAAAGAATATTCAATACAGAAGATACATAATATGTCAAAAGGCTTCTAATTACTGAACCAAAACAGAAGATATGCTAGCTAGAGCTGGAACTCAGCAACAGAACCCAAGCACATACTTAGCATGCGTGCACACACACACACAAAACAAGGTGGGAAAATAAAATCGTACAGCCACTCAACTGTCAAAATATAAAAACTATGGCAGTTCTTCAAAAGTGAAACACGGAGGCACTAAACATGGTGATGTATGCCTGTAATTTATCCCAGTGGATAAATTACTGGGATAAATCTCACAAAGGAATGTGGAGTTGGGAGGCTTAGACGGACTACCATGAGTTTGAGGCCAACCTGTGTTGGATAGTGAATTCAAGGCCAGCCTTTATGTAGTGAGACCTTGTCTCAAAAAACAAAAAATTTAAACAGAATTATTATATTATAAAGTAATTTCTGTCCTGGGTATAGATCCCAAAGAAATAAAAGTAGAGATAAAACATTTGTTTTCTGCATTTTCTCTTGCAATGCTGAGGTCTTGCAAACCTACCCCTGCCCCACTGAGTTCCATCCCCAACCCTCAAACTGTTATCTATACATTAAAATAAGCAGCAGCATTATTTTCAAAAGTTGAAAATAACCCAAGTATCTATTGATGAATTATTGGCTAAACAAAATTTGAGACAGACATAAAATAGAACATTGATCAGTCTCAGAACAGAATGAAAGGCGGACACTTGCAGCATGGGTAAAGTCCTCTGTGAGCAACAATGTACAAACAAGGGCACGACGGATCTCCCTCCTCCTGTGTGCTCTGCGGGCACCAAATCCGTGGGCACCTCGGGGAGTGGGGTCGCTGGGGCAGGGGAGAGACGTGAATGTGGAGTTGGCATCAGTGGGTACAGAGTGTCCACTGGGCACAGTGAAAGCATCGTGAGGGCAGATAACAGAGCCAGTGAGCTCGCATGTACTTCGGAGGCAGAGCCAGCCACACACCTAGAAGTCCTTGTTCGTGAATGTCTTTAGTTGCTCTGTAGTGGACACTTCAGTGTCCTGAATCCACTCAAAACTTTTACAGCCATTTGACTTGGGAAGAGCCAGAGATTCCACAGTGCAAGATCCACGAACAGGGTGGATGAGGGCACCCTGTCATGTTTTCAGAAGCTGCCTTTCCATGGGGTGACACCTTCACTACATTTTTGATCATCCCTTGTAAAGACACTCAAGTAAGAGAATGAGCTGACCCAGAAAGTGGCAAGAATGATGGTGTAAATGTGTTCAAGGTGAGAAGTACTCAAATGGGCACTATTAGCATTGTGTAAACAATTTTTCTTTAATTTCCCACTAGGGAAAAGGAAGCAGGGAGACAGATCTTTTACAGACGGGAATGGAACCAGCAGATGGGGGAAGGATGGGGGAGTAAAAAGAGTTAAGATGCATTCGGGACAAGCACTGGCTCCCCACAATGAGCATAACCATTGTGTGCCGCAAACATGTATTAATACAAATTTTAAAATGTGAATGAGTGTGTATTCCCATCACTCCCTGTGGCTAAGCAGAGACGAGATACGGGTACAGGAATCTCTAGCTCCAGCCTCTTCTCCTGGGGTCACCACCCGCAGGAGGCCAGCCCCTGGCTGCAGAGTCACAGGGCAGCCTTGACCATGTCTGGGCACAGGATGCAAAGGGCCCACAGGTCCAAGGAATCACACTGGCATCAACAGGGGCTGTCCCCGCCACAAGGCAGTGATGGCCTGTCAGGGCTCAGGTGACTCTGTCGTCTCACTGGAAGTGCTGTGGGCAGAGTGAGACTACACATTCGCTCCCCTTGCCTCCCAGAGGGTGGTGAGTGACAGGAGAGGGTAGCTTCTTACCAGCCCAAAACTACCTGTAACATTTCCCATAATTCGTTCTTAACATGATAACCCCAGGAACGCTCTCTCTACAACCCCGAGCATTATTCCTGAAAATAAAGTGAATACAATTTTCATGTAAGTCTAGATGTAAGGTGGACACGAGACGCTTCACCCAAAGCACCATGCAGGGTCAAATTCCAGCATGAATAAGTCCTTTCCCACTTAGGACTGACTTCTCTGTTATCTGCTGTTTGTCTAACTGATGATATTTCCTAATTCAAGTTTTTCTCTTCTATTAGAATACGACTTGGGAATCCTGTGCAGCCTCTGATGCTAGTATTTAAATATCTGCAAATGTCACCAGCGTGCTGCAGAGCAGTGTGGATAACTGCGGAGATGACTATTCCCGACACACTCACGTGTGTGAGGAGAAAAAATCAGGCCGAGCTCTGCCGCGGGCTAGGGATGGCTCAGTGCTCTCAGCCGTGGCTCCAGAAGAGACTCTCAGGTAAAAGCTCCTTTATCAGTTAACACTATGCTATTCAATTAGCAGAGAACAAAAGCAGAAAAGGAGAATCGGGAAGAGGAGGAAGAAGGAAGGGAAGAGGATGAAAGGTAGAAAACAATTCCAATCTGCATGCTGCCCAAGAGTCCCAGATACACTTTCAGCCACTGCTAATGACAGCTCATAAACTGAGCAATGGTTTTTGGTGAAAACAGGTAACATTTGAAAAACATTGAAAATTTTTAAGACATGAATCCCATTTCTTAGACAGTACACTAAACAAAGATCAGCATAGCCATAAATAGCTTAAATGCTTCCTGCATCATGATTTGTAACAGTCCCAAGCCAGAAACAGGTTTTAAATGTCCAGAAGTGGAAGCAGGTTAAAAAGTTCAGTGTGTATCCAGATAATGAAATATTATCCCTCCATTTAAGATGATTACAGGGACTTAGTTGTGGGCCACAAAGACACCAGCACCTCCTGTCCCCTCCATGACAAACAACTAGGAAACAGGCAGTGTCTGCTGGCTCGGTGCTCCCAGGAGGCCAGCCGCGCCACGTCCGTCGGAGCTGCTTCCGGGCCTGCGGTTTGTCAGTCCCCATGAAGTTACACACACACAGAGCCTCGGTCAGTCCCACTCTCAGAGAAACACAAACGTACCCTGAAAAGGCCTGTCAGAGCACTCCCTGCAACCTTTCCCACACACAAAAGGGCAAACAGCCTCCGCCTGGGAGAGAACGAATAGACGGGCTTGGTCCACTCACAAGCGGGGTGCCAGTTGTGCAGGGATAAGGGACAAACGGACGCCGCACTGACAGTGAGCCGAGGAGGAATGGGGGCCCACGCCAGGACTCTGTCGGAAGTCACAGCACAGGCAAAACCCATCAGGAGAGGAAAACACTCAGGACCGTGCCTCCCCTGTTGGTGGACAGCGGAGCACGGGTGAGGGAAGTGCCGAGGAGGCCAAGGCGCACATCCGGGGCGACGGAGAGCTGCAACGGCGATGGCGGAGCTCGTGGAGACAAAGCTCGAAATGCAAGTCCAGACCCACTTGTTTACCACAAAGTGCCAGTATCGCACTAAGCCTGAACATCTGATGCCCGGCGGCCAGGAGACAACTTTGACTCTCCAGCTGCCAGAGAGGGCTCCACGCGCCTGCTGTGGCACCTGTGCCACAGGTTCACCACCTCTGTATCTGGAGCCTCACAGACTGGCTCATGTGCACCTCTGCAGCCATCAAAACTCGCCCACTGTCTGCACAGATCTGAGCTCTTCCTTCCTGCGCTGTCCACAGCCCAGCGAGCATGGCGCTGACCACTCCAGGTGACCAGCAGGTCCCCTGCCCCCTGCCACTGCGCAGACCCCAGGTCTCATGCACACCACAGGGAGTGCAGCTCCTGGCCTCCCACTCTGTGCAGCTAGCTGGTGCTGGCGGAGTCTAACCGAGAGGGACAGACTTCTCTTCAATATCCCTGAACTCTACCAGGGTGCCCACCAAGGCCATAGCACAGGCCACTGGGGCACAGGGCCACCTCAAGGCCTTGGGGGGAGTGGTGAAAGCAGGTAACATGCAAACACCACACCAGTTAAGTCACTCGAGCATCGGTGGACTCTGGTGTCCGTACCATGACCGGGCCGCTCGAGTCAATTCCCCCGAGGCAGTACCGAGAGGTGAGTGCGCATCTCAGTTATCAGGAAAACCAAAGAAAATGTTCCGCTCACAGCTAAGTGCCAGGCTCGGCCCCCAGCCCTGCAAAGCCCAGTCTCCGCAGTCCCTCCTCACACCGGTGTCAGGGGCCACTTCCTCCCTCGTCCCTCCTCCCTTCCTTCCTGGCTCCCCAGGTTGCCTCCCTGCAGCCCTCGCTGCCACCTTTGTGAGCTCTCCATCCCCAGCCCGGAGCACCCTGCCTGTGGAGCAGGCCACATGGCCACGCCACGAACTCTGTCTCTTCCCCTCAACCACCCCCAAGTGCCCACCCTGGATGAGCAGAGACTCCAGGACGTGTCAGACAGAAAGCTCCCTCAGGTGCAACGGAGGATGCAGAGAGGACTAAATCCTGCCTGTAAGAGTCACAGGTGATGTTTCCTGATCTTTGGTTTTATTAGTTTGCAGTTCTCAGCGACCACACTGGGTGGGGAGCCGGTGCCTGGACGTAAGGCATCTTCGTCCTTCCCTCGCTCTCTTGCCAAACCATCTATCTCTCTGCTTCCTGTTCTCCACACTAGTGATTTTTTAAAAGCCTTTTCCTTATACTTTTCTGTCTTTCTAAATCTGAAGCTGCCATATGTTACTTCTGCATCAGAGTCAGGAAGTTCTGTAGAGAGAAAAGGCCCCTGGAAGACACCATATGAGACGTATTCCTCAGCCACTTCTTAGTATTCACCATAGTCTTCTTTTCAAAGATGGATGTTATGGCCTGAGTGGAAGATAAGCCTACGCCAACAACGATTAAACACAAAAAAAAGCTAGAACAGATTCCAAATGGCATTGTAGGTCTCAAAGAAATGTTTCCTCAGAAACTAAAACTTGTCTCTTCTTTTCAGTCTCAATATAACAGGAAGAAATAATGATTTTGGAATGGCCTTCCCTTTCTTTCCTTAAATATACAAGATGCTTTATTTTGATGCCAAGCAGTTAGGGAGATGAAAAGCACATTGAGACATATCGCTGCAAACTGTCCTCACTCGCTCTCAGAGCCCTGCCAGGGCCGAGCCAGGGCCTGGGATGCCATGAGAGAGGATGCCCAGGACTTTGCCACACACAGCCAGAGAGGACAGGGAGGCAACCAGGAGCTCGGTGCAAGGTGGAATCACTCTCCTTGAATACTAGGCAGGTCCCTCTGCTAATGTACAAATGAGACAGCTTAAAGGTAAATCTTGCCCAGAAATGGAATCCCACGAGTCTGGAGGCCTGGGCCTGGTGACTTCCACTTACTCAGCCTTCTTACTGTTCACCTGGAGCAGCTTAGACAACAGTCCTTGGGGCCCAGTTCTCCAGTGCACTGAAAGACCAGGGTAAGGGACCCTAAGAGGAGCACCCCGCAAGGCTGGCAACAAGAGGCCCCAGGAGACTTCAGTGAGGAGAGAGGCAGCTCTGTGTCCCTCTGCCTCCCTCACAGGAGTCAGCCTCCCTCGCCCCGCCAGCCTGGGTGGCCCAGGAGCACAGGGTCACGGGCGCCACTGTGCCTCTCTCTCCCTGGAACAGGCCCGGGGCCCTCAACTCAAGCTGCCTGGGGCTGCCACGCTGGGAGGAAGTGCAGGTGGGCCCTCTGGGGAAACCACAGAGAGACTCTAAGGGGTCAGGAGGACAGACGGACACCAGCCAGCCCTGGCACCCTCCTCACACCTAACGCCCAGAGGCCCCACCCCAAGCCGCCTGTCCTCCAGCCCCAGGGTCTGCAGACTCAGACCCAGTCCTAAGCCGAGCGCAGTCTGCACCTCGGAGTGCGGATGAGGTAAGCACTGCTTTTCCCAACCACAGCATTTTGCAGCGATGTCTCAGAAATGCTGCTATGAAAAATAAAATGGGATAACAACAATGCGAAAACACCAGGCACGATTCTGAGAATAGTGTTTCACAGAGAACATGACAGGACAAAAAAGACCTAAAAGGTAGGATTTCTTCCAATTGCTTCATGATGCCAACCAAAATCCCAGAAAATCTTAATACTTGAAGCTGGTCGAGACCTGTCTGAAGTAACAGAAACTTGAAATAGGGCCATTTCCCCAAATGCGAGTCCACAGTGACGTCCCCTGGAGCCAGCAGGCGGGGTCTCCACCGCAGGACCAGCGAGGCTGTTCTGTCCTGTCCTCAGCACCCTTAAGGATGGAGACGGGGACCTGCCTGCTTCACAGTGACCCTCCAAGCACTGTTTAGAAAACAGAGTAACAAACCTCATCGAGTTTTGACCAATGTTTCAGAAATTCGGAGGGGGAAACACAACAGACATCCAAATTAATGAGGTTTTAGAAAACTCGGTGAACAAGCAGCTCTTGTCTCCGGGTCCGTGCACAACAAAGGCCTTCTGTGATTGTGTTCCCACAACCAAGCGCCATTTCCTAATTAAAGCTACAGAGTGCGAGCGGGCTCTCACAGGCTACTTTATTGTCCACACCATAGGAAGCATTTCCGTTTTTGCCAAACAGATTTTTATCTTCTAAAGGATTGTCACTCACAATTTGACCCTCCTAGTAAAATTTTTGCCCAAGTTTAAGTTTTTTTTTTCCTTTAAGGAAATACAAAAACATTGATTCATCTTCCTGCTTCTTGGCCAAAAACACATGGCAGGTAACAGCTAATTCTAGGGGACAAGAGCCCATCACACCTCGGTGCAGCCAAAGGGGACAAAAAAAGGGCCTTGCATGGAACATTCCGGAACCAGGAAGAAGCTGTGAGAGCTCTGGTCACTCCCTGAGAAAGTCACAGTGACCAAGACCAGGGACTCAGGCAACACTGTGACATAGTGTTGAAAAACCTGGAAATGGTGGCTTCCGATCATAGCTTCCCTTCCGATCGTAGCTTCGGTGAAGGTGACTCCCCCACTCTGTGCTGCCATTTCCTTTCCTAGAAGAGAAACAACCCACAGGCCAGGTGTCGGGAGAGCAGACGAAAGAGCAGAGCAGAGAAGGGTATGCTGACTGGGCCACAGCCCACCGCTGCCAATTCCCACACAGACGAGACAATAAATGCCCCATCCTACGGAGATCCTCGACACAAAACTCAGCAGGAACCTGTACTTGAGACTCAAGGAAGGATTTCTGCTCCCTGCATTACTTCACTGAATACGCTTTTCCACAGAAAGTCCAAGTTATTCAGCCTTAACTACAAAACCACCAAAATGTCAGGTCTGAGATTATTATGGAAAAAGACAGAGAAGCCATGCAGAAGTGGCTTTAGAAATGAATGATGTGTTTTCATTATATTGGGAAACGTTCATGCTAAAATATTAAGTAAAACCTCAGGACAGAATGTACAGATCACATCAACTTATCAGGGACCAGGTGGTCGTGGGGTCAGAGCTCTGCTCTCCAGTGTCCCAGCCTTGAACAAGTCCCTGCATTTCTCTAAGGCTCCACTTCATCACCTGTCAAGAGAGACAAGGACAGGGTCAGGGGCCCAAGGCAATTCCAAGGACCAGAGACGCTCACATGTGCGCCCAGCGCAGGGTCTGGCCAGGAAGCAGCATTATCAGGTGCAACGAACAGTAAATACGACAAATGCCATTACTGGCGCCCAGCAGAGGGGCCAATGTTTTCTGTTCCTTACACTCACCCTTGCCTTCTGATTGTCCGACTACTTCTCTCATCAGAAAAAAAATGAATTTATTCTCAGAAAGTCCACACAAAGAATGTCCTCGCTAACCTATCAGCTAGCTCTGATAGATCATCTTGCAGTTGTTATTGAGTGTTTCTCCTGGTGACACTGGAAGGGTGGAGGAGTCAGGATACTCTGTGACGCAGACAGGGCAGCACCGTGGGCAGGACAGCGCCAGCCTGTGCGGTGGGGGTGTGGGGGCCCTGCGAGGTGCCGCCTCCTTCCCGATGCTGCCACCTCCTTCCCGATGCTGCCACCTTTCCTCTGGGATCTGCACTAGCACTTGTCACAGGGCCACCGCACACCGGAAACTGACAGTGAGCAAGCAGGTTCCCGCCCGAGCGGCGCTGCTCCCACGTACCCTGCTCCTCTCCGTGCCCCTCAGAGCCCGGCACCACGGCGGTGCCTTGAGGCCATCCACAGCTCTGGCAGAGCTCTAACTCTGCATTTTCACTCCCAAGTTAATCTAAACCTTTTAACATGAACATACTCAGGATGCAGTTGGCCTTGGTAATAAACAGAACACTAGTGTCAGTGTCTGCTGCTAGGCACTGCCAGCCCCTCTCTCTGGATCCTGCTTTGTGGGGCTGGGACTGGGACTTGCATACCATAGTGTGGGTGGGGACCCCAGCCAGGGGCAGCGAGGCTGCTGGAAGAGGGTGGTGGGACCCAGTCCTTCCTGCTGGCACTGACCAGCATCCAGGTGCTGATAACCCAGCTTCCTCCCTGCTTCTCCCGGAGCTCCCGCCAGCCCCTCCCCCAAGCCCCAACCCTGTGCACCCCCTGCTCCTCCCTGCAGGACCCCCTCCCTCACTGGTGTGTCCTGCCCGCTGCCTGGACCCTCAATGCCGCGGTAGCAATGACTCCAAAGGCCACTGGCTTTACTTCTGCTGACAGTACATATGATATAAGAAGATCTCTTTTGGCATTGTGAGTGGACAACTCAGTGACGTGATGTGCATAGTGCTGTGGCACAGACCCCACCTCCACTGGTCTGTCTCTACAACACTTCTGTTATCTCAGAGTGAAAGTCTGTGCCCACTAAATGACAACTCTCCTTCGCTGTGCCCCCGCCCCGAGGGACCACCCTCTCCTTCTTTCTACAAGCTAGGATGATCTGGAGACTCACAGAACAGCTCTTTCCTTTCCGTCTGACTGTATTTCACTTGGCGTGATGTTCACAGAGTACATCCGCACTGGAGTATGTGCTGGATTTCACCCCTTTCTGGGGCTGGATGCTAGCTGCTGTGTGTCTGGACCACACCGTGTTGCCCGATCACCTGCTCATGGGCACTGAGGTGGTTTCTACTTTCTGGCTGTTTGAACGTAGAGGATAAGCATTAGTTGGAGTCTCTCTTCCTGCAGGTGGAACTGCTGGGTCACACAACAGCCCACACTGATCCGGGGGAGTCCGGGAGCTGCTCCCTCCCCACTCTGATGACAGCACAGGGCTGGAGTCTCTCTACATGCTTCCCAACACTTGCCAGTTCCCATTTCTTTTTTTATAGTCATCCAGTGGGTACGAAGTTCTACTTTATTGTGGCTTTCATTGTCATTCCCTATACCACTAATGGCGTTGAACATCATGTTATCTGTCCAGTGTACTGCACTTGAACTGGAACGAGGGTGTGATCTGATGCTGAGGACTGAACACAGGGCATCACCCACGCCAGGCAGGTGCTCTACCTCTGAGCCCCAGACCTCAGACTGGAGACACTGCTTCTAGAGACACATTCTCATTGAGAATATTTTATAATAATTAGAGGGGTTTTGGAAGATCATAAAATTCAAGATGTATGAAATACATATTCTCTCTCAGAATGATTTCATTTTTATTTTAGTCATCAGCAAAGACACCCACTCATTCAGTGGCAGTGCTAATGAACAGCCCTTAACTCTCGGCACAGGGACCAGCCCCTCATTACCACAGACCACAGCATTAACACAGCCCACCTGTGTGGCACACCAGTAGTCCACCAGGTGGCTTGTCCCATGCCACCCGATGGGACAGTCATGCATTGACCATGGTGCTTCACAGCCCCCACAGCAAGATATACAAATGACGACCCCAATATGAACATACTAACGCCAGCTTTACCTCAGTTAAAATTGCTAAAGTTGACATAGCTTTAATTTTCTTTCAACAAAAATAGCACACATATTCAATTCCTGTGGATTTTTTTTTAAAAGTTAAGGTAACATACAATATAAATCAATAAAAGAAATGAGTATAAGGCTTCTGGATAAGAAGTGGAGAAATAAATCTAATCATTTTTCTTGTAAAATGTTACTGACACTGTAGTTAAACTGTATTGCAAACCGTACAACATTTATAAACTTCCTGACAGTACAACTTTGTATCTTGGTCTTCCAGAAAACCAAATACAGAAGCTAACCATGCTGATTTCAGTATCTGTTGTCAGTGAGAGAAATCAGAATGAGATCGATGTCTACAGCAGGGTTGGTCACGAGACCTTGGGAGCTGACACATTTATGGAATTACACAAACTCGTTAAGCAAGTCTTGCTGCAGCTACTGATAATGGTAAGGTCCACCTTCAATTCTGCATTAGAAACGCGGACTTTAGATGTTATATTTTTACAAGAGTGAGCCAAGGCCATCGAGGAACCGTTGGCTCACTCTCCTCTTCTCATCAAGAGGGAAGGTAAGAGAAAACACTGGTCCACACAGCCACGAAGTGCCGAGCCTCAGCTGCATGAGGGTCTGGGGATGCACGAGGAAGGAAGATGCCCCTCAAATACCTTCATGGGGTAGGAAAGGGGAGAGACAGCAGAGGACAGAGAGGCTGCGTCTCCACCCTCATGAGGTACAATGTGACTGCAACACACCATGAATCTTTTGATAAAAGTCTGACACACCATGCAGCATGGCCACGTACCCCGGGGAGCCCTCCATTCTGGCCCCGTTCTGGAGCAGTTCTATACACACCCTTTCATCAGTATCTACAAGGCGTGATAGAAATAGGATGGATACTTCCGCCAAGTGCCACCACACAGAAAAGCAGCCTCCAGAAAACATGACTTTGTGTTCTAATCCACTTCACTCACTATAGGCACCCAAGTCACCGTGACCCAGAAAAGTAAATGTTTTCAGTCAGTTCTGGACAGACCTGACACAGCATAACTGCAGATGCTCATGGAGGAGGACTGCGGAGGAGGACTCCAGCACTGGTCACAGAGCAGAAAGAACGAGCAGACAGGTGTGTTCAGAGTTGGGGGAGGATTTTGCAGGGAATTCATGGCAGTGTGTCTTTCACTGTATTAAGTTTTTAAAGAAAAAAAATAAAACACATTCACTGTATTTTTTGATCGTGCTTCCTATAATCTAGAAATAAGCTGGTGCTGGGTGTCAGCTGCTCTGCCAGGAAACACAGTGTCGAAGAGGAAAGAGTCAAGAGAAGGCAGCCCTGCCCTAGAGCTGACATCCGTGAGACCTGAGAAACGAGGGGATGTGCAGCACACAGGGGTGACTCGACAGGCCCAGATCCACAGTCAGCGGGCACAGCGGGCTCGGAATCGGCATCGCTGCGACAGGGCGCACCCTGGGCACCCGCCGAGGCCAGGCAGAGCCGGGCACACGGGATCCCCCACGGGAACCCCTGCTCCAAAGATCTAATGTCACTTCACGAGGCATCTGAAGCTGAATCGCTGATAGGAGACAGAGGGCAGGAAGGAGCATCTTCTACAGAGCCGGAGAGCATATGTGCACTATGTTCCCTACACCACTAATGGCGTTGAACATTGCACTATGGGACTTTGGGGCACTATGGGACGTTCTGTCACACAAGCAGCTAGTCAGAAACTCAGTATTGTGTACAAAAAAGGAGAGGGCAATTCAGCTTGGAAGCGAGCTAAAAATGGTAATAATCAAATGTAGTAAGTCCTTATGAGATCCTGGTCAGAAAGAAAAAAAAGCTACAAAGGATATTAATGGAAAAATTGGCAAAACTGAACAGTAAAACAGTTATTAAGAAATGACTGTTAATTTTGTTAAGGGATGCTCATGGCATGGGGTCTATTCAGAACAAATGTCTTTATCTTTTAAATATGCAAACTGAAATGTGGGTAAAATGTCCTGATGATTGCAATTCATTTGACACAAAGGAGGAACAAGCTTAAAATCCCTGATCCCAGGGATGGGTGGGTCTGTGTGTGTTCCCTGGAATGTCCTTTCTGCACATTAGAAAACGTCCATAATTGAAAGGCTCAATAAATTTCAGAAAGGCTTCCCAAGGTATAACTTAATACAATTTTCTTTTCAAAAGAAAGCACAGGATTTTTGTATTATGTAAACGGTAAAGGAGGCCCTGAGTGCTGTTTTAATTATCTTCTTTTAAAAGTTTACCTCAAAACACCAGGTATCATTTAGAAGGGACTATAACTAGGCACCATGTGCACCTTTTGAATACACTTCAGAGACCTAGAACTGAGGCTCCTTTCTGGAACCCCTCACAGGCTCCCTCAGGGGCAAGTCCAGCTTTGTCAAGACAAAGCAACTCCTCACGAGGGCTTGAACTTTGTATGGAAAATCAGCAGTTCTTAATTTGACCAAATGCACTGTCTTGTTGTGATTTCTATCACCAAAACAAAAATATTGAAGAAAAGAAGGAAAAGCCCTTTTGGCTCACAGTTCGAGAGGGTTAAGTCCACGGCTAGTCTGCCTTTGGGAATGTGGTGAGGCCTCACATCATGGCAGGAGTGTGCTGGGAGAATGCTGCTCAAAAAGTGAAAGAGACAGGAAGGGATGGAGGTCCAATGGCATCTTAAAGGTACAAATTCCTACCATTAGGCCACCTTTCCCCAAAGCACCATCACTTCCCCATAAAACCATCATGACAGTCATGCATCTGGAGGACACTTATCCATACAGTAGCATATATAAGCTGCCCATTTTGCTACTTTTTTCACTACAATTACTGGAGATCAAGATTTTTATATTGAAATAGTCACATACTTTTGACTTCTACTTAAAGTCCTATACATTTTTAAAACTATCATTTGTTCATGGAATTCTGATTGTCACTAAATGTCTAAAATTCCTACTTAAGTCCTACAAAGTTGACTTCAACAGTTCACTGTATCATCTAAATACTTTCTATAAAATATATGAGTTTCAGCACAAGAGAAATCAGATGGAAATAAGAACATCATGCAATGGCTCTTATAAAAGACTCAGATCTAAATCTGTGACAGTAGCTGCAAAACACCTCCCATTTCTCTTTGCCATCTGTCCCATTCAGACTTCTTTCCCAAATGTACAGACACACATCTTGCTGCTGATTCTCACCTGTGACTATGATGTCAGGGAAGAAGACACAGGTAAGGACAGAACTGGATGGAGCTGGCCTTTCCCAGCACTCACTGAAGGTGTTGCCATTAGTCCCCAGTGGCTCCCTCTGCTCCTGGCCCTGCCCCTGCATCCAGCACAGGTGTAGCATGGCCAGAAGGTTTAACCCCACCCCTCTGTGCTGCACCCCATATAGTATCCCTGCATGAGGGGTGACAGTGAGACGGTGAGCCCAAATGAGAGGGGCGTGTGTGTGTGTGTGTGTGTGTGTGTGTGTGTGTGTGTGTAGCCCTGGGCCCTCCCCAGGCATCTAGCACACAGACTGGCTCAACATTCTGAATCTTTGATGTGTCCTGTGCGGCAGTACAAAAGATACCAGCCACAGGGAAGTGATTTCACCATCTCCATAGGTGACAAGAAATGAAGTCATACGCCCTCCTGCACACCATGGGACCTGCCAGGTGGACATGAGATCAGCATGTATACATGATGAGAAATAGGCAGGCTTTCCAGAAGCCACTGTGAATACCTTGCCAGCACCATAGCCTGTGGCCCAGGCCTGCCCAGCCTACCTGTCTTAAGTCCAGCGTGATGGTGACCCAGTGGTACTCTCGCCCATTCTGGATACTGGGGCTCTGCCACCAGTTGTTGGTGCCATCGATCGCATTCGATATGGGGTGGCGTTCTGTTAACCAGGAGATACAAACAGGCTTTAAATCCTCCCATGTCTAAACTCATCACACAAACGAACACATGGAAGATGAACACCTCTAATGCAGGCCTCATTCGCACCTCAGAAAGTCACACTCCCGTCAGTGGGTACCGTCCCCACGAGCAGCAACGAGGTCAGAGTGCATCGAAAAACACACATGAAATAACTGAACGCAACATAGTGCAACACTATATGACATAATGTAAACATAAAATAGCAAAACAAATTTTTCTGAAATAGAAGGAGCTGACTTACCTCTGGGGTTCGTGCTGTTGGCGTCGCAGAGCCGGCACTGGGCGTTGCGCACGCGCCTGCCAGGCACGTGCTCCACGAGTTTGCAGGACATCTCAGGGCCCCTTTCACCACAGGTGGCATTGGCACTGATCTCGGCATTGGTGGCCAGATTGAGAATGGCAGGGAACAAGCCTGCAAGTCAAAAATTCACCAGATCAGCTTAATCTTCCAACCCAGGACATGGGAACCGAGACAGACCCACGTGCCAAGTGCAGGAAAGCAGACCAGAGCAGGGTGCGCAGGTAGGCTCACGGACACCAGCTCTGGGACAGCAGACGCACCCATGAGGAGAGCATGAGCGCTGTCTCAGGGCCCAGGACTGAGCTCCAAATAGGGACACAGCAAACTTTCTAGTGGAAGATGTGTGTTTTGTATCTAATAGGCAGATGCAGCTATGAAAAGAATCCAAATGAGTCCATCTAAAATTCTGGTACATATACAGTTTATCTCAGCTAATAAAATGGAGCATAAACCATACCAATGCACATGCTCAAATGTCTAGAAAGTTAGTATTTAGGCCTTCCGCTCATTTTGAAAAGCATCGAAATTTAGCCTGATACACATACAGATAGCTAATAAAGAAAATAAAGAAAAATGGTGAGTGCAGAAGCAAAGCATGGGATAGGTCTCACTGCACCATGCTGTTGCACTTCGGCTGGAGATTTTCATAATAAAATGTTATGAAGACAAGTTGTAAACCAAGATGACCAAGGATTCACTGACAAAGGAGCTGCACCCCTCCCCTCCCTCCAGTGAGGGCTTTAGCTCCCTCTGTCCTCTGTGTCCTGTGGTCTTTCCTATAATTATCAAAAGTGTTTCTCTCTCTCTCTCTCTCTCTCTCTCTCTTTCTGCTTTTATCACTGCCTGTTTTCTTGGATGAATAAAATTTTAGAACACAAAGACTCAATTTTCAAAATTCTCTTCAATACTCTCTTCATCTTTGCATGTGTACAGTCCCTTTGTCTCCACTGATTTTATCTTTAAGCAGCTGGAGATCAGTACCAGGCCCAAACTGTTCAAAAATAATTTTTGCATGATCATGAGAAAAGTATCTCCATTAGGTTCTTTAGCGCTGCTTTAACTCTTATCTTGGCAAAAGGAGACAGTAGCAGGGAAGATTCTGGAAAGGTCTAGAAACTAACATGCACTTGATGTGGAGTCAGTGTTTACAGCAAAGACACCAAAGAGAGTGCGGAGGCGGCTGGTGATGGGAGGTTTCCCTCGCTTGCTAGGATCTGACCTTCACCAGTTATAGTACAAAAGAGTACATGGTCAACACTATTTCTCAAATGTTGGTCTTACAGCAAAATTTGAAAATAGCACAGTATAATTTCAGTTCTATAGAAGGCCTTATTTGTATCTTCAATTTTTACAATTTTAGGTAGTGCTTAATATGCGTGATGATATTCCCTTAAAATATTTCAATCGTTTAAATTATTTTTAAAGGTATTTATCTTTGCCAGAGTTTCTATGCTAGAAACAAACTTACCATGCACCTATTTCAAGTATTTTATTAAATGATCTTTAAGAACCATTTCACATAAAACAGGATTACCCACTAGTAGTTGTATCACAGAGAAGGATCATATTCAAGTCACCAGTCTTGCCTTTATGCTCTGAATAGAAAACAGTTAATATTCTAGAGTGTTGTTCTTAATTTTGAAACATAACATAACACAAATTTACATCAGATTCTATGTTTCATATGTCTCTTTTTTTTTTTTTTTTTTTTTTTGAGACTGAGTTTTCAGTATGCAGTGCAGGCAGGCCTTGATCTCACAGGAAGTCCTGGCTGCCCTGGAACTCACAGCAATCCTCCTGCCTCTACCTCTCCTGAATGCTGGGATTACAAGTGTTTGACACCATGCCTGGCTATTTTCAACTTTAACCTAAAGTTCATTATTTTAATAATATTTCTTTAAAGGGATTTCTTTTAAAGTAAAAGGGAATTTTAAAACGTCACTTTCTGAGAAACCAAACCAATCAGTGCTTAACTATGACAATTCCCCCAAATTATTATTTCTGTAAATTAGCAGTTAGATACTGTTAGATACAGTTTTGGCTTTTTGTTTGTTTGTTTTTTTAGATGTGGTCTCGCTATGTTACCTGACCTCCTGGGTTCAAGCGATCCTCCTGCTTCAGCCTTTGCCCCATGTAGCTGGGGTTAGACCACAACTAGATAACATAAATTCCTGAGCAGGGTACTTTCCCGGTAACAGCAGTTGATATTTATTGTCTCACACTGAGATAAATGATATTCTCCACCCTGTGTGACCAGTGTTCTAGTTATATGGTTCAAAATCTTCTGAGCTACAGTGGTTCCGGCACAAGGGCCGGGGTTCGATTCCCGGTAACCACATAACAATACTGGGCGTGGAGATTCACCCAGCAGCAATCAGTACCACACACCACAGTGCTGGGCGTGGTGGCTCATGCCTGTAATCCCAGCACTCTGGAGGCAGAGGCAGGAGGATTGCTGTGATGTGAGTTTGAGGCTGAGCTCCGGGCCAACCTCAACTACAAAGCGAGACCCTGCCTCAAAAAGCCTAAAAAAAAAATCTTCTGAGCTAATAATCAAGAGCAGAACACGCTTTCAAACTATGACAGTTCCACACTGCCCTACGTTCCCAGGCAGCCGCACACCCTCGTGGTCCCCGCAGCTTCCTCACACCCTTCTGAGAGGTCGCTCTGCCCAGGCAGCGAAGATCACGTTTTGTGTTCTACGTTCCACACGTGCATTAAAGATCTGCAGCAGCAGCACATGCTCCACACCCTGTGACAGACAGATCCAGTGAAGGAGAAGCCCCGGTTACAGGCACTGGACAATCAGGGCCTTTCTCCAGCAACGGCAAAGGCCGGACGGATGTCCTGTTTTCCCCTCGTTCATCTCTCAGGGAAGCCAGACACCTCGAGAGTGCTCTCTTTCCTACACAGAGCATGCGTTAAATAGCCGGGTAGGTATAAGAAGCCAGGCCATTGTGGAGTCACCCCGTTCTCATGCTGGGGAGTTTGCCCCAAGACACTGAGAACAAGCGGAACTTAGGAGCATAAACTGAATGTCTTGGTTTGTAACATGTCAATTGTAGTCATGCCCATCGGGTAGTTCTTTGTGCTGGGAGGTTTGGAAACCTCTATTTTGGGGTATGTTCAGTGGCAGGGTTCTTGTCTAGCATGCGCCAGGCCCTAGGCTCAATCCTCCACACTGGGCAAGGAAGAGGAGGGGAGGTGGAGGAAAGGATGACTTTGTTCACATCAGCTGTGCAGAAAAGACTGTAAATGATTAATTCATAAAAATACCCAAGTTGTCTTTGTGGGGAGCCTTCACGAAAACGCCTCACACACAACCCCTTACTCTGGCTCCGTGGAGCGACTCCTTCCTGCGGCTCAGCCACATGTGTCAGAAGATGAAAGCGAGCTGGAGGCAGAGACTGGAGGGAGCATGTTGTAACAGGGTTTTCTTACAAGTCCCCCAGGTTGCTCAGTCATTTCAAAGATGACAGAAATATTTCAACACAGAGCTCGGCAGGAGGTGAGGTCGGAAATCAAAGTCAGGAAGGACATAAGGGTCAAGAGCCTGCCAAGAAGAGAAGGCTGGCTTCACACCTAAAGATCTATCCCGGTAGAAGCAGGGCTGTGGCCTGGCCTGCATGTGAGCCAGCGTCTTCCACACACAGTCGTGAGTTCAAGTTCTGTTTCTTGTTGACGGCTGTTGTTTTCTTCTGTCCCTCAGGCTGCAGTACACATCTGTACCTTTTTCTCCACTCATGAGACACCACAGAGTCATCCCTCCATGTACTGAGCTGAACAGCAGTGAAACTTCGGGACACCGAACTCCATTGAGCATGAAATAAATTCCTCCTCTTTCCTCAGTCGCCCAGGCAGTGCGCTTCGCTGCTCCTTCCTGCCTCTCAGGATGCCCCACTGGAAAGTTCCACGCTGCGCCAAGTACCCAGGCAACCACGCTCCCATGTGGTTACCGCAGCTTCCTCACACCCTTCCAAGAGGTTAATAATTCTGCCTCGAGGCTTTGGGGCTTCCCTCCCCCACCCCGCTATTTTCCTCTCTTGAAAATAAAGTATCTAAAATGCTGACCAGGCCTGAGGCTGGCAGTAGAGACTTCTTCATCAGCATTTTTCAAGCAGTTCATTCTTCCTAACCCAGCTGTTTAGGAGTTACAGAAGCATGAGTTTTTCTCCACTTGGGGAAAAAAAAAAGACTTCTGAGTTCCACACAATACTGCATTTGCCTAATCCATCCTCAAAAGGAGCGTGATAGTCTGCAGATAAAATATTTGCAATTTTAATTTAAAGAATCCAGATTCAATTTTTCAGATCATACTTCGTCCTACAATAAAATAACGGATTATAGGGGGCCGGGGATTTAGCTCAGTGGTTCCAGCGCCTGTCTTACAAGCGCGAGGACTGGGGTTCGATCCCCGGTAACCACATACCTATACTGGGTGTGGAGACTCACGCCCAGCAGCAACCAGTACCACATACCACAGTGCCAGGCGTGGTGGCTCACGCCTGTAATCCCAGCGCTCAGGAGGCAGAGGCAGGAGGATTGCTGTGATGAGTTCGAGGCTGAGCTCAGGGCCAGCCTGAACCACAAAGCAAAAAGTTTTTTAGGCAAAAAACCTAAAAAATAAATAAATAAATAAATAAATAAAATAAAATAAAATAACGGATTATAAATATTTTGTATGGTTAAATAATCAAACTGGCTTCTGTTGTCATGAGTTTCTATTTGATAAAACAATCAAATCTCCTAATTCGACCCATTGAAAGAACTGGAAAAGTAGGAATGTAAACTTCTAAACTGAACTTTGTGATTTATTTTTTAAGCACTCTAGGTTCCCCATGCACTCAACACTGGCTTCCACAGTCTTTTCACGTTCCCAGGAAACATCCATCAACTGTCAACGGAAGTCGGACCTGAGAGAGGACCGAGTGGCTTCTCAGCGTCTTTGGAAGACGGCCCTCGCCTGACTGAACGATGGAATCGGCACCTCAACAACAGCAGCTGCCACTGACTAACATCCCAGGACAAGCATGGTGAGGTACTCTAACAGAGTAGCAGTTCAGGTTCACGGCGTGAAGATATTCAGAGACAAGTTTTAGGGAAATGAATGAACTCATATTTAATAATGTATCTGTGGACCACGTGTATGGCTAGAAAAAGACTTCACTGTGGATAACACTGGAAACACAGAGGTATTTAAACAGAGAACAGAGGAGAGATTCTAGGGCGAGAAAACCCATTAGGTAGGATCCAGGCAAGAAAACTTTCATGACGGGACAAATTCTGCAAAGGGAATCCAGGTGGTTTTGCGGTTGTGCGGGCCTCTCAGAGTGTATTTACACAGACCTGAAACAGGACACTGTTAATGGAACCCAGGACACTGCTAATGGAACCCGGCACACTGCTTTACAGCCAACCTGTTATAAAACTAAGTGAGTAACCAAGGAGGACATTTGAGAATGGTGGTACAAGGAGAGTGAGTACACACATCGGCCAGCTGTTCGTCAGCACCTACCACACAGTACTACACGATCCTCTGCGTGTCATCTCAGCCACTCTCCTCATGGCTGGGACACGATCCCCAACACTCATGACCTGAAGAAGAGAGGGTTCACTGGGGCTCACGCTTTCAGTCCAGAGCCTGCCACTCCAAGGCAGGGCAACATACAGAGGTCCTGGTGGAGGACAGCTGCTTGTGGCATGGGGATAGGAAGCAGAGAGAGAAGGGAGGTTCATCAGACCCACAATCATAACCAATGGCCACATTCCTGGTTTCTGTATTCACTGCGACGTATTCACGTTCCTTGTTTCCATCTCAGACACGCATGGCAGTACGAGATGCCCGGCCATCGGTCCTGCGTGGCCAGAGCAACCTCATCCCATCATTCTCGCCACGCTCAGAGGCAAGTGTGCGAGTCCTCTTTCCTGAGTGTCATGATGAGGTGTGACCAGAAACACTGCCACCCTGAGAAAAGGCAGCTCATGAAAACGCGATGCTGCATTCTCACCCTCCTTGTCCGCTAGACCCGCCACTGCGGCTTCCGGCCTTTCCCAGACGACGAGCAACCGTGGAAGGGAAACACTGGCTCTGCTCAGCACACGCGGGCAGCCACCACCACAGAGTCAGACACTCAGCTACAAGGACTTCTCACAGCACGGCCCTCAAAAGCGGCACGAACAGTGGGATGAGCGTGTTCAAAGCAGGGGAGTTCATGGGTAAGAAAAAAATGTTACTTTCAAATGTGCATGGTATTTGTTCATCATCATTTGAGCATGTATTCCTTCTACCTACTTAAAATGAAATTAAAAAGCTTCCTGTGCAGTCTGCTGGGTGACAGTCATAGCAGGACCATTACTCCAGCCTTGCCTGGAGCGTGACTGCACCCAGGGGTCCCCAGGAGATAATCCCTTCAGCTCACACTGCCCAGGCAGGCAGAGCATCCGCCTCGTAAGGAGTGTGTGACTGTCATACAGTAAAATTACTTTTAATCATTACCTAATGAACTTGTTTTATATATCAAAGACCAGTATTCCAATGTGGCTAACTCCTAAAACCCCAAGGTTAAGGTTTAAATCCGTGACATACATAAAAGTCTTACCTATTTAATGTAACAGGCATTTATAGCTAAAGGGAATTATTCAAAATATAGTATCTAGTTATTACTGAGTGGAGAAATATCTAACACTGAGTGTGTGGGGGGTGTTTTGTTTTGTCTGAATCTCTGCTCCTAAACTCAGAGTGCTTCAGCCTGAGACAGAAGCGCCCTCCCCTCCCCCAAAGCAAATACTCGGGTTCGGGACTAAACCAACTTAATCACTGATGGCTGTGAGTAAAAGAAAAGCTTTAAGACTCTAGAGATTCCAGTGCCTTCCCAGTGAACAAAAATGGGGTGAGAGAGAGAAGAGGGGAGAGAGGCGAGAGGAGAGGGAGAGGGGGAGGGAGGAGAGAAGAGCAAAAAGAAAGGGAAGGGAGAGAGAGCTAGAGAAAGACCAACAGATGACACACAGAGAGGGAAACGCCAGATCCAAGGCCCTGGGAACCTGGCATTTAAAGAGCTGACTTTCCCCTCACGTGGGATGATGAAGAGAACTTTCTTCTCAGAAAACAAGCCGAGCTGGTGAGTTACAGGCCTCCGCAGGGTGTTGCCAAGAGCCCATCTCCATAGCAATGGGCCGGTGTCCTTGGCAAGGACAGCTTCCCTGTAAGCTGGGGGAGGCTGCAAACCAGTCAGGTGCACGGGCTGTGCGCAGTGTCTGTGGCTCCTCCCAGGGTACTGCTTTCATCCTCACCTCCCAAGTTTAGCTGAAGAGAAAGAGCCAGAATTCATCACGAAGTGGTTTTCTCTTCTGCTGCCAAGGACGAGAACTTTAATGTGCTACCAGATCCAAATAATAATTGCGCAGAGGTGGAATACAAATGCGCCATGGCGCACACATCCGCTTTAAACTTCATCCTTGTCCTGACGGGATGGCTAACGGGAAGGTGAGAACGCAGATGCCGCCTCTGGGCTGAACACAACAACCCTGTTGGGTTAAGAGGCAGCTCGTTCCAAACCGCTTCTATCATTACGTTGGTAGGATTTACGTCACTTACTTAAATACTTAAGAATCTCAATTTAGTATTTTATAACCAGCCCCAAACACTCAAAACTCACTAACTTTTCTACACACCCTCAGGGCTCTAGGTTCTCACGCCGTTTCTCTAGGGAGCTCAGGATCTATACCTCCCTCGTTTCTGCATCCTGCTGGACAGATTTTACTTGCTTTGTGATTTTAGGACTTTTGCATCTGTGTTATGTTACTCCAGACATCTGCTGAGGGCTGCTTGCTAAAGTGCTCAGTTAAAACTGTTTTGAAATTTTTAAAAGTGTAAACAAAGGGCCCTCATTTTCATTTCACACCAGCCTCTCAAATTGTATAACTTTTTGTTTTGTTTTTCCAGACAGGGTCTCACTATGTAGTCTGGACGGCCCTTGAACTCCCTATGTAGCTCCCTGGGAGGCCACCCTGGCCTTGAACTCACAGTGATCCTCTTGTGTCCTGTCAGTAGCCCTGACTAGAGTCAGCGTGTAAGAATTGTACTCCGTCTCCAGCTCTGTCCTACGTCTGTCCTCTCTTTACTCCATTTGAGATTCTCCTCCTTTTTATAACTAGTGGTGCCCTTTTAAGGTCTCCAGCAACTTTAAAACCCAATAGCACTTCTCTTTCCACTTCTGGCCTCATAGCAGCTTTTACCAAATCAACCTTTCTTTTTAATCCCTATTTACAGCCAGGCCCTGCTCTGCACCCGACATACATCCCACCACATGCACGTACCACACGTGCTCAGACTCTCGCCTCCCCTCCTCCATCACTACAACTTGTTCCCAGTTCCTTCTGTAGCTGCCCTGCAGTCTCAGGAACCAGCCTCCTCTGGTCGTGGAAGTCCGGACACTCCCCTGCTAAGTAGAGGAGAAAGCGGTCACCGGGGAAGGTGGGAGGGAGCCTATGTTCCCAAAAATCCTCTCTCTGAAGTCAGAGAAGCAACACAAAGTTTATTAAATTAGACTTTCCAACTGGGAGCCCAGCGCTTCTGCATTCAGTATTTCAAACCTTAACTTAGGTAACAATATAAAAAAAGCACCAACTAGGGCCGGGGATTTGGCTCAGTGGTTCCAGCGCCTGTCTTGCAAGCGCAAGGACCTGGGTTCAATCCCCAGTAACCACATACCATACTGGGTGTGTGAGATTTAGCTCAGTTGTTCTGGCACTTGCCTTGCAAGCACAAGGTCCCGGATTCGATCCCCAGTAACTATATACAACAATGTCGGGAGTGGAGACTCACCCCAGCAGCAACCAGTACCACATACCACAGTGCCGGGCGTGGTGGCTCATGCCTGTAATCCCAGCACTCAGGAGGCAGAGGCAGGAGGATTGCTGTGATGTGAGTCTGAGGCTGAGGTCAGGGCCAGCCTGAACTACAAAAGCGAGACCCTGTCTTAAGAAAATCTTAAAAAAAAAAAAAAAAACACCAACTGTATCAGAAGTGAATATACCACATCTTGGAATTAATGGAATCTCAACAGAGCCAAAATAAACCCACAGAAAATTTAGTAGGAATAAATACAGCTTTTGCTATTCTCCCTCAACTCACCCACAAGCACAGCCCAGCAGTGGCAAAATTAGAAGAGACATTAGAGCTCCCTGCCACAGCACACAGAACCAGAGGCTTTGCTCTCAAAGCCTTCAGTTAACTGTGTACCACCAAGATACAAAATGTTAAGTGTAAAGTTCCAGAAATAATCAACTGATAAGTTTTAAATCTTTTATTATATTCTGACAACTGTCCCTTTTTATTAGTTATAGCTCTTCTCCTACTGTACCTAATCTGTAAGTTAAACATAGCCTGGGTATTGTATGCATAGGAACAGGCATAGCATATACAGCGTACACAACTATCTAGGCTTCAGGAGTCTTGAAAGGGGGTCTTAGAAAGTCTCTGCTGCAGACAAGGGGGGCTTCTGATTACAAAATGAGATGAACGGGCCGGGGATATAGCTCAGTGGTTCCGGCGCCTGTCTTGCAAGCGCAAGGACCCGGGTTCAATCCCCGGTAACCACATAACAATACTGGGTGTGGAGACTCACCCCAGCGGCAACCAATACCACATACCACAGTGCCGGGCGTGGTGGCTCACACCTGTAATCCCAGCACTCGGGAGGCAGAGGCAGGAGGATTGCTGTGATGTGAGTTTGAGGCTGAGCTCAGGGCCAGCCTGAACCACAAAGTGAGACCCTGTCTCAAAAAAACCTTAAAAAAAAAAAATGAGATGAGCGCTGTGAACATTAATCCTAAAATGTGTTAATAGTAAGTATTTTACTGAAAGCAGAGGAAGACGGGGTTAGGACCCATTAACTACAGTAACCTTGGTGGCAATCTGTATGGAGTGGAAAGAGCTGAGCTCTACAGCAAGGCTTCTGGACCTTCATCTTCACAGACCCCCGGGGGGCCTAGGGTAATAAGGATTCTGATCTGGTGGATTCGGCTGGGGCTGTAATGATTGAGGTTGACCAGTTGGTCCAGGTAATGTTGCTTGGAGCTCAGGATCTATACCTCCCTCAAGATTTTTCCAGTTCTAATGCTAGGAGCTCAGCCAATCCAGCCACAGAACACAGATCACTGGACTCCTGTGTGAATCTACCAGTTTTGGGGAACTTCCTGTCAATATGGAACCAGCACTCCAGAATCCCATTCTGTACCCACATTGGTGATGTGAGACAGTAATTCACTGGCCAACCTTCTGATGTTTCAACTGCTGCTCTGCTGGCCCCCCTGCCCGCTTTCGCATAGAAATGGAGGAGCTAGGTCCCGCCTGCCCCAGGGTAAGTTTCCACTTTGGGGGTTGAGGTGCAGGTCCAGGTGACCAAAGCAGGTGGAGAATTTTCAAGAGGACCACTGAGGGCAAAGACAAGTGGCACGGAACAGCGCGACAGCAGGATGTGGTCCCTGGAGATCTCTCTCATTCTCTCTCTCTAACCACTTGAAATCGACTAGTAAAAATTAATTCACACTGATTTTCTAAGTCCTTCCCTATATTACATGTATCATATTCAGGCAGTGACACGATCTCTACATTTTTGTAATTAGTAAACTGAAGCCCAGGCTGGACCAGATTCACAGATGACTCCAATGGGCCACATTTCTTTATAATCCTACTTCCATCTACATCTTCTTTCATCTTCTTTAAGTTGCTCTCTTTTCAAATAAACTAGCAAAAGCCAAATGGCTATCTTGACACCCCTTAAAAGTTCTCACAGGGCCGCTGTTTAAGTGCTACTGTGCCCTTCCCACGCTCACACCTCTCCTCTCTGCCCTCCTCCTGGGGACTGTGACTTCCCCAGGCTGTCAGTGCGGAAAGAAGCCTGGCGGGTTTGGGACTTGTTTACAACAGAGTGCAAGCCCTTCTCAGCCTCTGGCCTCAGGGCCCCAGGCAGCCACCGGACACTTGGAATCCAACATCTGTGCTCTCTGAAGAGCCCAAATTCCCAATGAGTTCTTCACTCTGTGGAGCTGGTCCTGATTCAAAAACAGGTTTAACGCAAGACAAAAATTTAGTTCAGCCTAAATGGCAGCTAGGACCATCTCTGAACTTAATCCAAAGATGCTCTGATATAAAGACCCTAATATATAGTGCACAACTGATGGACACACACTTAGTTTAAACTACAGCTAATATTAAACATACAGCTAATGTTAAAATCAGCGAGTCCTCCACCCAGGAACATTGCCCGCCTCCCAAAGGCATCTGTTTCCTCCCTCCCTGGATGCCAGCATCAAGAATGAGCAGGTAACATCAGCAACGGGTCACTTGTTGGAATCACAGGGTCATTAACAGTATAATGAGGGACAGCAGAGATTCTCAGCAGAGAAAGCCACAGTAGTTGAAGTACCTGTACCAACTAAAATATCTCAGAGGAGCTTCTGTCCACGCGGAGTACAGAGGATAACAACAAACTTTCCTCTCCAAAATTAACTGTATGAGTGGAGAGTCCTTTCAAATACAATAGCTTTAGGACACTGAAAATCAAGTGAAAATAAACACAAGCTAGGGGACTTTTTACATGAAAACCGGCTAGAGCTGCAGGTGGGAGACATATCCTAACCCAGGGAATGGGGTCTGGCACAGCTGGCCTCAGGGAAAGCACAAGCCCAGGAACACCATCAGCAAACCTCATCACCCTATGGACAACGAATGAGGACAGTTAGCTGCGCTGGGCTCAAGGTCTGGTCTCATAGGAGTAATGGACAGCCAGATCTTGTAAGATTATAACAAGGAAATCCTGGAAACACAAGCACCACACAAGAGCTAGATCAACTCTCCAGCCACTGTCAGCTCTTTTATTTTAAATAAGTACCTAAGAAAAAAATTTAGCAAAAGAAATTTGACTAGTGCATTAAGTGCCTACAATTATTTTTTTCAAGAGAAATTAAAGCAGAACTAACTGCAGAGATATTTCTCATTCAGAGATACGTTAGAAATGTGCTGCTGCACAGCAGACTCTGCAAACTGTGTGTGGCGTCCATCGGGCATGGTCCACATCTCAGTGAGGCTTTTACAGAAATTGACAAGTGAATACTAACGGAAGGGGAAAGGGCCTCAAACAGTCAAAGCAATTTAGAAAGAAGGAATAGAGTTGAATGATTCACACCAACTATTTCAACACTCATTATAAAACCAAAGAAGTCAGACATTAGCCTAAGCCACACATATGGGTTGCTGGACTAAAACAGAGTTCACAGATTCACACATTCATGGTCAGCTGGTTCTAGGCAAAGGTACTAAGGAAATGTTTCCTTTTCAGTGACTACTGCTGGGACCGCTCCCTATACAAAAACTAAACTTGGACCTGGCCTCTTCACCAGGCACAAAAGTTAACTCACAGTCGATCTTACATGTAAAAGCGACAGCATAGAACTTCTAGGGAAAACACAGGAGAAAATCTTCCTGACCTGCGGTTGGCAAGCCATTCTTGGTTATCAGGCCAAAAGAATTATCCAAAAAATACTGATATGTGGGACTTCAGTTAAAAACTAAAATTCTTCAAAATATGGCATTAAGCAAATTAAAAGACAAAACGTAGACAGACAGAAAATACTACCAAATGGTATTTCTGATAAAAGATGTGTATGCCGAAAACGCAAGTCAATTTTAAGAAGTCAATTTTAAGAATACAAAGAATGTAATTAAAAGTTGGTCAACATACTTGAATAGACATCTCATCAAAGATGGGAATGACTAACAAGCCCATGAAAAGATATTCAATGTCATTTATCATTAGAGAAACACAAACTGTTATGATGAAAATCCAGAGCAAACCTAGTAAAATCTATCACTATAAAAACAAGGCAGAGTATGGGTAAGGAGGGAGAGAGACCAGACAACTTGTCTACAGCTGGTGGGAGCGTAAAATTGTTCTTCTAGCCTAAGAGTTTCTGTAGAGAATTCAACATAAACTTACTTCAGGATCTGTGTGCTACTCCTAAGAATTTCACTGACGACAACTTTCGCAAACAGACTTGGACGTGCATGTTTACAGCATAATTCTAAAAAGCTCAAACTGGAAACACTCAAAAGGTCCCTGAACCAAAACATCGGATGGACAACACATGTTCTGTGGACAATAGAATACCACTCAGCAACAAGCTGGAACAAACTGCAGACACTCGCGTCACACAACACAAATGAGTCCAAAAGGAGTTCTTGAAGTGAAAAATGCCAGACCCTAGGGACTTCATGTTACAGGACCCCGTGCACACAGCCTTCCAGAAAAGGAGAGCCCAGCAGGACAGACTGCAGCTGCTCCTATAGGACAACAGTCTGATGTCCTAGCAGCCCCACACCAGACTGTGGAAATGGCCGTGCAGCACTCTGCACACACCCCACGTGACTGACCTGCAGAGCTCCATTGGTAGGAGTCCGTGGCACAAGACCGCGCTGCAGTCAGAGTATTTAGCAGACAATTCTCCTCATCTAGTAAGGACAGTACAGAATGGAGCCTGGAGTCTGTGTCACAAGCAGGGGCGGTGGCTGAAATGCCCTGTGCCCAGTGGGCTGACTTGAGAGACTCAAGTGGGCTCACCCACGACGAAAAGCTGTGGTGAGGTCAGAGGTGCAGGACACTGCCAGTGACTTATTTTAAACCTGTCTAAATAAAAGGGTGCTAACAGCTTATATTGCACAAGTCCATAGTTTGAAAGAAACTACGATTTCCTGATCATTAGTGATCAGATTGTAGACGTTCCCAATTTCAGTGAGGTTGGAGAACTTCTTCAGGGTATCACTAATTGAAAAAAGATCCCCACAGCAGTAGACAGTACAACCAAATAGACTTAACTGAGCCAAAGAGTAACCAAAGAGCTGTTTATTTTCCTTCCTGGCTAATTCCTTCAAACATTATTTTAATATAAGTCTAAAATGCTTTCACTTACAGAAAACTGCTGTATGCACAAGTATTCAGCGAGAATCTGACCAAATGAAATGAGGCTCATTTTAATTCAGTCTGTTTACAAGAATTAAAACTAAACCAACAAAGTCAGAAACCACTAAAGATACAGGAGACATTATGCTCATATTTCTAAAGAGAATAGAGCATTCTTTCATTCAGGAAAAGTGATTTTTATCAACGTGAATCCATCTGTGTCATAAATTCTGTACGCTTTTGTTCTGCTTGGGAGAAAGGGAGGATGTCTTCCCAGAACGCCTGGAGGGCACAGCTGTTCCCACACTGAAACAGTCCTTTAAAGCCAGGCAGGTAGAGTTCTCGAAGGAATGTCTACTTTATCTGAAAATACGACACAGCAAGCCTAATAAATGAAATAGCCCACTGATGGCCTATGTGGAGACCCTCCCAACAGCATGCACTAGCGTCACACCTACAAGGTCAAGGGTAGCCCCACTGCCTGGAAATGGGACCTTGCACCAGAACCCACACTCTGTGGGCACAACAGGGGAAATTAGTGTGATTCCTGTACAGGGAGGATGGGCAGAGTCATGAAGGGCTCCACACTATGGCCTGATACCCACTCTTGTGACAAGGGGACATGGCCCCAGACCTGGAAACCTGGGGTTGCTGCCCATGGGTACCATACCTGGTGACCCCACTCTCTCTGTCCTCCCCTGGCCACTTCACTGCTCTCAGTAGAGACAGACACTCGCTGGGGGCATCATCAAGGCAGTGGACAAAGAGGCTCTGGGAGATGGCACAGTCAGCAAAACTGCCCACAAAGCCGCAAAGGCAGATCACACATCACCCATCACCCGCCACCCCTTGGGCGTCAGGGTAAAAGAGCCTCAGGGTGAGTGTCTCCTTTGCCACTTCAGTGGGGTGATGAAAGACGGGTTAGTGAGACTCACACGTGCTGACACCTTTAGAAGGATGGGAGAATGTTTTCCCAATTGCTGTGTGTGTGTGTGTGTGTGTGTGTGTGTGTGTGTGTGTGTGTGTGTGTATGTGTGTGTATGTATGTGTGTGTTTGAGAGGGAGAGAGAGTTTTTAGTTGTTAGTTTTTATGCTCAGTACTTTTTAATGAAAACAACTTATCCAAGAATCTGCTACAGAATTTTGAGACCCATTAAAATAAAGTTTAATAAGAAAATTCTATTGACAGCAATCTTATTGTGCAACAGTGAAGGAGCTGTCCTGGGGCCAAGACATTGGAAGTAGAAACTGCTCCTGCATCTAGCAGAGGAGCTGGAGGTGGAGGAGCAGACATCTCTCGTGCTAACTTGGCTATGAGCATGGGGGTGTGAAGATTGCCCATCACCAGGGTGTGGCACTTTCCAGAAACGCAGCAAACACATGAGCACTCTGAGATACTGCTGGCCTGGGGTGCCTGAAAGCCAGCGATGCCAAAGCCAGAAGCAAACTTTCACTGAACATGTTCTGGATTAAGTTAAGGGTGAATGGAATTTCATCATTAGCAAACATCTAGTCAATTACCTGAGTATTGATTCTTTGTGTTGAACTGGTTGGAGGATAAAACCCGGACTCACAGCGATGCCATCACCAGCCTCCTGGGGCCAGATTCTGGGTCCTTCTCTGTCTTCATCAGTCTCACAGGAGTGCAGTTTGATCTGATCTCAGCTGCTGCATGGTACCTGACATACCTTCCAGGCTAGAACGTGAGCTAAGGCCTTGGTGCTGATCTGCTGGTCACCCTCTGCCCTGGTCGGTTTCGGGGACTGCTCCGTGCTCCCTCTCTCTGAGTCCTGTCTGGGTGACCACCGAGGTCTCCAAGCTCCTACACTGGCCCCTCAGCCCTCTCGCAGGACGATAATCCCTCTGCTTCTCGTCAGTGCCTCCACAATCCCCATGCCCGTCCCCTGGATCTCTCAGGCACACCTCGGCTCCTCTCTGGCTCTGTTCCCCGTCTGTACTGGGCAAAGAATCTCTCAGAATGGGCATCACCTGGTGCCAGGGGAAAATTTGCAGCAGGCTGTCCACACTCAAGGACATCCAGCAGGCTAACAAGCTGTTACCAAATGATGTGCTGCCATGAAGCGATAAGGAGAATAATGGGGGCATAGAGGGTGCTTTCAGTGTGGGGACAGTGTGTCCCAGGGTCACAGTGTTCCGGAGCAGCAGAGACTTTATGGTGTGCAAGGTTAGAGCCGGGTCAGACCCCAGAGGACCCCGGGAGCCCCACTCAGGGGAAGATGAGAATCCAGAGGCCAGGAAGATATGAACAGTGGCACAGTCTACATGCTCACAGGGAGCTGAGGACTCTGGCACCTTCCTGGGCCCTTCAGAATCTGTCATGGTCACCCACAGCTGTATCCAGCACCACAGCTGGGCTAGCCCTTCCCCCAGGACATATCTCACCCTGGCAGCTGTGCCCAGCTCCATATTCTGTGGTGCTCATTCGGATAGTTGGTGTGATGCCTTGCCAAACACATACCAGGTAGCCAGACAGCGCACCAGGCTGTGGCCAGTACAGGGCCTGTGTACTGTGCCCGGATGCTGAGGGCAGGGTCATCCAGGTGTTGGGCGGCACTAAAGGGGAAATGATAAGCCAAATATTGACCAAACCATCTGATGAGGGCCAGGAAAGCCAGTACGGGATGGATTCCCCCAGAGAACAAGAAGTGATAGGGTGAGGAGTCCAAAGTGACTTGGGACAGCTGGACCAGGAAGTCACCCAGCGGGCCCAAGGGACACATCTGGCGGGCGAGCTCAGAGGTGAAGTGGTTCTGTGATCCCAGAGAAAAGGCTCGGTGGCTCCTGCACTCGGTCTGAAGGCCTCAGGGAGGGAGAGACGTGATACAGAAGGGTGCCTGCGGGGGCAGTTAATAGACTCTGGATGATGAAGAATTGTGCAACTGATTGAGCACCGAGTCCAGCAACTCCACATCCTACCCCTCCGTGGAGGGCCTGGGTGAGCAGCCACACCAGCAATGCAAGACCAAAGCTGCTGCCTAAACCTAAGTGTGACAATTAAGCAACAACTAAGTGTAAAACACCACACCAGACACTACCTGTGAGCCAGGGAGAAAGTGACCATCACTGAGTGACCTCTCTGCCCCCCATACCACTGTGAGGGGGCAGACATGATACAAACGGGTTGGGGTTAGACGCCCTTGTCTGGGGAGTGCCGAGCTCCGCGCCAGGCTGCAGCAGGTGTGATGGGTTGGATACCTCAGTCGCATCCCAAGAACAAAAGGGGGTTCCGGAGGTCCTGCAAGCTCAGTGTCATCTGAGGTCCCCACCTTGCTTCGTGAGCGCCTCTCGGCCTCCCTATCTCCCTGTCCTATGACACGGTCTTGGGTCCGCTCCCTTCGCTGTGAACCTAAACAAAAATCTAGAAGTTGACTTCTGCCACAGGACTTTAGCCCCTCAACTTACACCTTGAGCATCTTCTGCTTGGGGAAAATTTTTCTCATGCCTAGAATATCAGGAGAAGGGTCCTTGCTCCTCTGGAAGCAGTGGAAGACAGTCTCCTGCACCCTGTCTCGTACCCCTGCACTCCAGGCCAGGGACAGGCATGGCCCAGGTCCCATCATGTGTTTTGTGATGGATACATGAGCGAACAGAGCCATGGGCAGACACAAGAAAGGAAAGGAAGGAGGGCAAGCTCCGGGGCTCAAGGCCAGCCTGGGAAACACAGGGAGACCTGGAAAACTGCGCACCGCGTGGAGAGGCGCAGAGGCAGACCGCATGTAAATGAGCAAGTTCACTTCTCACAGAATGCACAGAGGCACTCGCAGAGCCAGAGGCAGAGCTGTAAAGACTCAACAAAACAGAAGAGAAACAGAACTCTAACAAAAGTTAGAGACTCAGCATGAACAGGCTAAGGGCAGACCAGGGATGCTGTGGTGGAGAAGGGTGTGGGCCCATCCGGGACACAGCGGCAGGGGTGCAAGCAAGCCAGGCGTGGGGAAGGTTCTAGAAGCAAATGTTAAACCACAGTCCTCACAAGGGTCAGCTTGAAGACCACCTGGACAAGTCCTGCAGCTTCTGGACACCAGAGTGGGAGGTCTTTGAAACACCATCTGGATCTGGCCTAACCCACCGAGCTGCACCCCCCTCCCCCAGGCAACAGGATATCTAGGAGCTGACGGACTTAGCACCCACAGGGCCTGGGGCAGCCCTAGGTGTGCCACCTCGGGTATAGGTTGGCATGGTGACCCTGTTACCTCTGGAGACTGGAAGATGATCCCAAATGCTTACCCAACTTGATGCAAGATATTCGGGTCCTGGGGCCGGGGAGTTAGCTCAGTGGTTCCGGCGCCTGTCTTGCAAGCGCAAGGACCCGGGTTCGATCCCCGGTAACCACATACCGTACTGGGTGTGGAGACTCACACCCAGCAGCAACCAATACCACATACCACAGTGCCGGGCATGGTGGCTCACGCCTGTAATCCCAGCACTCTGGAGGCAGAGGCAGGAGGATTGCTGTGATGTGAGTTTGAGGCTGAGCTCAGGGCCAGCCTGAACCACAAAGCGAGACCCTGTCTCACAAAACAAAAAAAAAAAAAAAAAAACAAAAAAAAAGATATTTGGGTCCTGAAGCTTATGTCTGCTTTGTTCAGCATGAGTATCTCAAAGGATCCTGTGTGTGAGACCCTTTCTATCCCTAGAATGTATGACAAAGCATTATAGGTCCCCAGATGTGAAACCGACCTCAACTACTGGACTGCAAAGCACGTGTACTAGCAAGAATTGACCCAACCTCGGCACCAGCACTTTCAGAGCTCTGGCTGTGCATGGCGACACCTTCACCCCTGTAGGCTGGCACCCAAGGTCCTCAGGGCCACTGCCATCTGCTCAGGGCCAAGCCAGCTTCTCTAAGAGCCGCTTCCCCAAGATCCCTTCAGACTGAATCGGGCTGAGGCTGCTCTGTCCTCCCGAGCACCTGGGGCTCAGGCCCCGGGTGCTCCCTCCCTCAGCGGCTCACGTTTCTGACCCATGGAGACTCCCCTGGAGGCTTGTTCTTGCTCCTTTCTTCCGTAAGCATCGCCAGCCTGAGAGGCATTTAATAAACCCCGTGCTTGTGAAATCAAACCCCGTTTATCTCTACCGCATGGGCCAATGGGCCTGACCACCCTCCCTCCCCCAGTGACTCAGGTCCCAGAGCCGTGACCTCCTGCCCTGAAGTTATCTGTAGATTAAGAAATTCTGGCTGCTGGATTAGGGACTGCACATCTTTAATCCCAGCTACCGGAAGGCTGAGCAGGACTGCAAGTCAGAGCCAGCCTGGGTGACTAAGAAAGACCCTGTTTTTAACAGACAGCTTTTTAAGGGGAGCTGGGAGGTGGCCCAGTGGTAGAAGGCTCGCCAAGACATCCACTGGCCTGGGACCCACTGCAGTATTGCCCACACCCCCAAAATGCTGAGAGTTAAAGTTCTGACCTTGAGCATCTCTTCTTTCTGACTCTAGCAAACAGCATTCAGGGCAAGCCACCCAAAAGAAGAGCCATGCACAGCCCTGCTAATGGGGACCCCAGCTCACCACAAAGCACAGCGCAGGTTCAACAGTGAGAAATGAGATGGCCGGCACAGGTTTAAGGTAAGGTGGTCCCAGCACCCAGACTGGGCACTTCGTGAGAAGCCAGCAGGCACAGGGAAATGGGGTGCGTCCGGATGAGGAAGCCACGCAAACAAACCACACACTCCAGAAAGGCTCTCGGCAACTGAGTGGAAATCACGCCCAGAGGAGGGGCGGGCAAGGGCTGGCCCCTGTGGGGAAGGCTTGTGACAGCGATCCTGAATGTGCACTGCACTTCGTGGTCAGTTGGAGTCCTCATTGACCCTGAGTCTGGAGGACCATGAGGCTCAGCAGAGCTGGCGTCTCTGCAGGATACGGCAGACAGTGTGGGACAGGTGGAGACGACTCCAGCTGGCTGGTTTAAGAACTGCCGGCACCCAGTGTCATCTGCAGATGTCCGGGCGCTGCGTGCACCACACTTCCAGATGGACCAGGAGATCCGCTCCCACCTGGACGAGAACGCCATCCAGCCAGCCGGAGTCTGCCTACCCCGCCCCCCGCCCGCCTCTCGCCTCCTCCAAGCAGGACTGGGGACAAGGTAGTTGAGAAAAAGGATTCCTGGCCAGGACACAGAAGAAAGAGGCAGGTAGCCACGGTCTTTGCTGCTGGCGGTCACGTGGTCTCTCTGGCACCGACTGTCACCTCAGCATAACGAACACGATAATGTGGTGAACCCAGGGACTGGCCACCTGGTGTTTTGTGCTGAAAGTGCCCTGACAGGCAAGTTCCAGCGGAGCTAAAGTTCAGGGCCTCAGCACACGGGGCTGCAGTCGCCCTTCCTCGTCAACTCTGCAATGCGCAGATCTCCAGCCCACGGACGCGTGTTAGCGCTTTAAAGTAAAAACCAGCAGAGGAATTGCGTACAACCGTGAAAAGGAGCCTCACATCCCTTTCCCAGTGGGTTGCCCCTCATTTTGTTCGAGTAAACGTTTGTGGTGGACATAGCTAAAACTGAGCTAAAGTTTAAGTTCTATGTCTCTCTCGATGATTCCAGTTGATTTTTTAATCCAAAATATAGGCTTTACTTTGTCCATTAGAAATTTCTTTGTTACAAATTAAGTTTTTGGGGTCAGCTACAATGTTCCAACCATAAATCATATATTTGTTTGTAAACTTATTGACATACTATCCTTACTTTCCAACAAACTTGTTCTCAAGTTGGATTTCCCTGTATCACAAACCTCTTGTGTTTTTTCTCCTAGTGTAAATTATACATATGGATTGAACCCAGAGACTTTGTACTGAGCTTCTTCCCCAGACTTTTAATTAATTTATTTAATTTTGAGACCAGGTCTCCAGAAGTCACGAAGGGTTTTTGTTTTGTTCTTCGTGGTACCAGCTGGGCCACCTCAGTTTACCCCAGGGTGACAGGCGACAGACAAACACTGCCGGGTTACAAGTGCGTCTGGCGAAGGGAAAGACTTAAAACACAGGCCAAGCCCCAAGGGCCCAGCAAAGACACAGAGTAAGAAGGACGCACCACACAGGAGGGCTGCTTCTCAGTGAGACTCCAAAACCAAAGTCAGCTCACAGGAAGTGGAGAGAGAGGCCAGGGTGGGACAAATCACCAAGACGGCCTTCCCAGGAAGTCACAGCGATGCACGCGGGGACAGAGAAGGTGACACAGCAGCACTGACATTCCCCACGGGGGGTTGGGGAAATGTGACCGCTGACTGTCCCAGCTCCCAGAAGTGACAGGCGGGCCGGCACTGCGGCCCAGGACTGATTTCAAGTCCAGGCTCCAGTTCTCAAGGATTACACAACCAAGAAGACCCAGTCTGGGGTCAGGCCGCACCCACAAATTCCTGAACAGAGTAGGCATGGCGCTCCCAGACAGCACACACCCCGCCAACAGCGTGTCCTCGAGTCATTCGTTTAGTGGTTACAACCCTTCCCGCCAGGCCCGACTATTCTTCCCATCCTGGGTGCGGCGAAACGAAGCAGAGGCAGCAGCTGGCCCCATCCGACCAACCCTCAGTCCGTCACAACCCACAGAGCCGAGAATTAAACACAGGAAGACTGAAGACACAGCGTATGTTAACGCCCTAGAAAACTTACTGAACATGATGAATCCATACCCACAGGCCTTCCGGATGAATTCTGACAGAATAGGAGTGTTTCGAGGAGACTACTCTGAAACAAACATAAGCACTTCATGACACTAGTGGCTGAAGCTGTGCAATACTAAAAGCAGCAACAAGACCAAAGGACAGTGTGTGTGTTTATTTCTTTGGCCCTGATTGCCCCTGAATTCTAAGCCACACGAGATTAACTGTAGATGTAGACTTCAGACTTCATGTCTAGAAAAAAGCGAGGGAAGAGTCTGAGTCTTGTGGGACCCGGGCAGTTTTCATTCCTGATGACCTGTCTTCCGGGTGCTTCCATCAACCCTTGTCAAGAGCCCTTCCTTGGAGGACACGGCCACAGAAACCCACTTCCCCTGTACCCATGGCACTTGCTACATTCCAACAGAGGCCTCCTGTGAGAATCCAGGAATAGTCTCAGATTTTTTTGTACTTAGAAAAATAAAAACATGGATGAGTTGAGCCAAAGAGCTGATACTGAACCAAGCAAAGACCATGGCTCTAGGTCACTGCCAGCTCTGAATCTAGCACGTTTTAGAAGCACAACAGTCCTTATTTATTCAGTCCTTATTCATTCACTGCGACTCTCGGACCGTATACTGTCAGTGGTAATCCTGTGAGGCTCAGGAAGTGACACAGAACTTCTAGTAAGGGGTCAGATAATGTTTGGTTTTAAAACTATAAGCACCAACGGGCCGGGGAGTTAGCTCAGTGGTTCCAGCGCCTGTCTCACAAGCGCCAGGGCCCGGGTTCGATTCCCCAGTAACCACATAACAATACTGGGCGTGGAGACCCACACCCAGCAGCAACCAGTACCACATACCACAGTGCCGGGCGTGGTGGCTCACGCCTGTAATCCCAGCACTCGGGAGGCAGAGGCAGGAGGATTGTGATGTGAGTTTGAGGCTGAGCTCAGGGCCAGCCTGAACCACAAAGCGA
>PVIR01013344.1:0-42609 GCA_004026965.1 Petromus typicus
AAAAAAAAAAAAAAATTCTTAAAGGACCTGAACAATTCACTCTGTAGAGCACCCACACAGGCACCCATTTCACAGCGTCAGTAGTCAGCTGGGTGGTGGTGTCTTTTGTTTATTTGTCTGTGTTTTGAGTTTGTGTTAATCAGACAAGAGTAAAATTCTATCTCCTTTTTATACACTTTGCATTTCTCTGATTTACTAGTAGAGAAGAAAAACTTGTTGCTCATTTTCATTTTTTTCCTTCAGGTACACCTTGCTTTATTTTTAGTACCTATTGGTTATATTTAAATTATCACTTATTACAAGGCTCCTTTTATTTTTTTTTCTTTTATGATGCAAGGAATTGACCCAAGAGCTTTGTGCATACGAGGTACATGTTCTACTACTGACCTCCTTTATTAGTCTGCAGATGTTACTGTGGTTACATGTATTTTTTATAATCCATTGTTTTATATAAATTATCTAAGAACATAAATACTCATTCAGTTTCATGCAGGTAAATACAACCAAGTTTTCTTTGTTTCCTGTTTTGATATCTCTCCTTTGATCAAAATTGCACAAATACTCTTGGATGCATTCTACATTTTTATATTATTTCTATCCTATATTATTATATTATTCCTATATTATACATTAAATTTTTAATGTTACAGTTTTATTCAAGACATTATCATTTCTTCCTCTAGATCATTCCCTTCTCACCAGAATATTTTCCCATGTCCATTAGATATCGGGAAGTAGTAAATCTTTTTTTTTTCCAAACAGTGACTACAAAATACATCTTGATTTCACTCTGATTAGTTAAAATACATTTGTTTCACCAACCACTCACTGTGTCGAGGTCACATTGGTGAGGATACAGACAGGAGACAGTGCCTGTCTTCCCACAGAGTTCTTCCAAACTCAGTAGGCAAAGCCCTAAACAGTGTATAGAAGCAAGCTTTCTGATACCTTATATTATTTTTCATATACTAAGCATTATTTAAAATTTAATTGTGGAAAAGGAAATGACTAAAACAAAATATATGAACGTTGTCTTTTTTGTTCTCTTGTGGGGAAAAAATAAAATAAAAAACTACTTCTGGCTTCCTTCTGACCCCTGGGTTTGATTGTGATTAAGAGGAAGGAAGTGTTTAGGAGAGAAATCAGTTTCTTAAAGTTTTTACAACCAAATGACTTAGGGGACTGGATTTTTCTTTTGCTAAAATAACAACTGCAAACGGATATTTATATAAAGAGTTAGGTCAAACCTAAGAATTTAAGAGTTTATTTTTAGATTTCTAGTTGACCAAGGAGGAAATATGGCAAATGAACCTTATGTTCTTAAATGGGCATGCAACAGAACTCAAAACATTTGAGAAATGTGAAAGAGTGCTTTTAGGAGTATGGGCATCAGTAGGCATAATTAGAAAAACCCCAGTAACGACAGTCTTCCTACTATTTTTTCACTTCCTTTTTGAAACCTGCTTTCAGTCTTAATCTTTATGATCTCTACACTTTTGATGACTTTAAAACAAAAAGAATAAAGATTACTTAAAGGAGATACTTAAACCATCTACTGACTCCAGCTGAGCAGTAAGGTTGTGCTGTCCAGTGTGAAAGTACCTGGGCACATTTGGCTATTTGGTACTTCAACTGTGGCCAGTCCAAGTTAACATGAGTAATTTTAAATGTGCACTGGATTTCAAAATTTACCATAGTAAAGAATGTAAAAATATCTCATTAAAACTGTGCATAAATTATGTATTGAAGTAGCAACATCTGTGCTGTAATTGGTTGAGTAGAACACAGTATGAAGTAGGTGTAGTGACACATGTGTATAATCCTAGCACTCTGAGGCTGAAGCAGGACTGCAAATTTGAAATGAGGATATGCTATTTAGTGACTTTGTGAGACTCTGTCTGGAAATAAAACAACAGAAAGGGCTGGGGATATAGCTTAGGAGAAGGCGCTGGGTTTTGATGCTTGGTAACACAATCAAGCAACCAATCCATCAGTGCACTTAAGTGCATTTGCTTTTTTTTCCCTGTGACCTGAGAATATTCCAAATTGCCTAAAGGGCTCTCAAAAAAAATTTTTTTTTCAGTTTTCATCACCATGATAGATAACTGTAATTAAGAGTCAAGCTCTGAAGCTAACGTATCTAGATTTGGAGCAGGGCTATGAATGTAGCAGCTGGTCACTCTGGGAAATCTGTGCTTGAAGTTCCTTATCCACAAACTGTGAGTGACAGAGCCTTCCTTGTCTTCCAGGGCCGTGTGAGCATTAAGTGTTCAAAGCCAGGGACAAAGCAAACATCCACTGATCTTGTCCTGTCACTTTTAGTTCAGAGTCTTGAAGAGTGAGAGGCATTTTTCTGCATAAAAGAAACTACCAATAGAAGCAGAAAAAATAAATTAAAATCAAGAATTTGCTTAAGTGATATTTTCACTACACCACTATAGTCATATCCTTACTCCACGGTGGCTACTTTATTGCACTAAAAGAAAATAATCCATTTTTCAAAAAGGAATGTTTTCAGGATTTGTAGATTCCTGATCAGATATTTTTTAACCTTCCTACTTGGGCCCAGTTCTTTGAGTAAGCCAATGTAATCTTTTTAAAAAATTACAAATGTTTCCCTTCAACTGGTTTATCTTACAGAGAATAAATAGTCATGATATTGGATAACAAATAAAATTAATAATAAAAACAGTATCTGATTCCTCTGACATTATGGAAGCAAAAACTCACTGAAATAGGTAATACTACTTTCTCTGTTTTAAGGTAAAATAGTACCTCAAGGACGTTAAGTAACTTCCAGATATTCTCAGGTCAGGGGCAAGGCAGGGCTATAGTGAATCCTTAGACATGTGATCAAGGAGCTCACTATTTCTCAGACAACTGTCAATAGGTCTGCATAACACCTGGGAGAATAGAAAATGCTTTCTTTGTATGGCAAAGATACTCCAGAAGTGAAAGATAAATCATTATTAAGGTTATAACTCTGTTTCTGCTAGAGCATAACTTCAGGAATTAAGTTATTTTTGTAATTCTTTATGCTTCACTCCTTGTGATGATTTGAGGTGGATGAAAGTTCACATTTCACTGATCTCAAATTGCAAGCACTTAATACAACTGTGCGCACATGGCTACTGCTTGCCTAATGATTGCTGAATGAGTATGTGTGTATGCATGCCTACTGCTCATCTCTCCAACCACAGCTTGTCTTCAGCACCACAGAATGCAAAAGCCTCTTGACTGATGATTCACCCAGTTTTCTTGAGTATGTACATAGCAAATGCCATTTTTGATATGCATGATAGAAGTTCACTCATCATATATCAGGGATGTCTTTGAACAATAGGGTTTAATTCCCCTTTGGAGATCTGTAGAGCACCATACCTAGCTTAATCTGTGATTCTGGGGGCTATTTTGATTTCAGAAGTGACAAACTGCAACCTGGGCAAATTCTGGTTCAAAGCCTGGTTTTGGAAGGCTCCTGAGCATAGAAACCTTTGACATTCTAAACATCTTTTTTTAAATACAGAGAAGAATAAGTCACAGAAACTTGTAATGCCTAAAGTATTTATTGACAATATGTGAAGGAATTTTGATCTCTTCTGTAGTTTATAGTTACATGCCTAGATGGAGTAAGGGTCAACCTACCCCTTAATATTTGAGGCTCAAGTCCCTAAAGACTTGAGTCTAAGTCTCTAAAGTCCTTATTATTATATTCTTATCATTTTCACCTGTACACTGAACATCACAAAAACAGCTTTGCCATCTTTGTTGCCTGGCAAAGGATGGCTCTGGCAGCATGGCATAGTGAGCAAAGTCTTGGACTTAGAGCAACAGCAACGTAATTCTTTTTTCACTTCATATTAGGTGTTGTTTATTAAGTGAGAAAGTTCCTTTCATCCTTAATCACATGTTGCTCATTAAGTGGGAAAGTTGAGCACATCAGAGTTGTTTCTTAGTCCACTAGTCACTACGTAGCCAGAATCCTATCAATACTGCTCTTTGTGTGCATACCATGTGTACTGTGAGCATACTGTGTGTACTGGGAGCTATAGCTTTGTAACAAATGACCCCAAAATGGAATGGTTGAAATGGTAACATTTATCATCTCTCTCTCTGTTTTATGTTCAAAAGTTTGGATGAGCTGGATCCTCTGGCTTATCGTCTCTCACAAAATATAATCAGCTATCAGCTGAGCATGGCCTCTTACGGATGAACTTGGAAAAGATCGAATTCCAATTTACCCACCAGCTGCTAACCGGACTCAGGTCCTTGGCAGCTATTGGTCAAAGATTTCATCACGCCTTTGCCTACCACTTGGGCTTTTCAGCAGTGAGATCATCAACTGAGGGGGTGAGAGAGAGCAAGGGAATGCCAAAGAGACAGAAGCCACAGACTTGTTCCACTAATCTTGAGTATTATCGCTTCACCTCTTTTGCATTCCACTCATTAATCGCAAGTTATGACACATGTGCAAGAGAAGGAGATTTCCCCACAGCAGAAATACCAGGAGTTGAGGTTGATGGGAGCCATTGTGGGAGGTTACCTACCGCACCATGATTGCCACAGAATACGAGGGTACACAGGGTAAAAGCTTGGCACATCAGGACCAGAAAAATGCACTAATCACAGGATACTTCTCAACCTCTTGAGGAGGGTGTGAGTTGCACATCACAGCTCTGAAATCAGACAGAGGTGAATATGTCCCCTTGTTCTGTGACATAAGCTATATGTGCCTGGGTGAGTTACTTTGTATATCTACATCTGCTTTCTCAGTTGTACAATGAAGACAATAAAACCTACCTTTTAGAGGACATATAATGATTAAATTAGATAATTATTCATAGCACAGTATTTTTATGTGGGATATGGATGATATTAATAGTTTATAATTATTTTCTTTCTTACTGATGTACTAGTTTGTCAAACTAGTTGTCAATAATTTTAAAATTGTGTAGCTCTATACACAAAGACAGCGTCTAGGGATGGCCAGGCAGTTAAAAACACTATTACAGTAAAAATAATAGCTTATTTTGGTTTAGCACTTTATACTTACTAAATGTTTTCACAAACTTTATCTTGCTTAATCCTCACAAGCTCTAAGAGGCCAGTTTGAAGCTCAGCCAAGGTCATATTTATAAAATGGGAAAGCTATGAAATACAAGGAATAAACAAACTGTGCTGTGTTAAAAGAATTACACAAGAAATCAGCACAGCAGGTCTAGGGTCTCCGAGAGACCGAAGTGTCCAGTGAGAGTGGGGTGGTAGTGAGGCAGGGCCACGGTCAGGACCCTGCTGGTGCCTCTCACCCATGAGATGGAGCAAACGTGGAAGACAAGTGGCACACACGGGCACGCAGCCGAGCTCGGAGCCCAAGCACAGGGCGGGACGAGCACATCCTCACGCAAGGGCTACGCTACAGAAAGAACGAGGCCAGGAAAAGCTGACTTTCACATTTTTGCTAAGGTAAATTTCCTCACTAAATGTATTAAAAGAGTCCAAACATCCCACAAGAAGCCACGTAACGTGTAAATCGTGGGAGAGGATAAACGCAAGAGCAGGCAGCAGAGGATGCAGAGCGGCCCCAGGAGTCATGATCCCGTGAGTCCCGACGGAACCGAGGCGCAGTGAGGAGCCTCTTGTGCGTGGCTTAACGTGAACCTTCCTCCCTGCATCTGCTCCCTGCTCGGCCCGGAACCACGAGCCATGTGAGCGCTCCAACCAGGGGCCTGGGCAGGCTGCGCCACACACAAGATGTGTTTTGACAGGGAATATCACAGCTCCACAAGTCATGTTCTTTAGAAGGAATCGGATAACAAAAGAGTTACCCACTATGGAAAATAAGATCCTGCCAACAGTTGTACCAAAACACAAGCTTACATTCTCCAGAGAACAGATCTCAAAAATATGCCACATTACTAGAGTGCCTTGTGAGCCTTCAGAAGGTATTAATTTAATGCCATAGTCTAACTTACAGGAGGAAAAAATACACACTTCTCTTAGGATACAAAAACAACACAAGAGAAGAATAAGACTCTTCTCCTGAGGGTCTGTGAAAAAAAGAGAAAAAGTAAACACAAGTACACACTCACACACTTCTTCTGTAAGACCCACTTGACATCCTCAAATCATTCCAAATCTAGGAAAGGACTGAAACTTAGAAGTCGCCATCCCAAAATGAAGAGCAAATGCAGGGTTGCAGGGCCCAGAGGATCTAAAACTGAGAAGGACTTCAGGGGAAAGGAGTCGTGAAAAAGGAGCTCAGAGAGATGGGCAAGGACCGGGAAGGTGTAGGAACCCAGCTGTTAATGTGCAGCTAGGGACCCGACGAACACAGAGGCCACTTTACAGCTGCTAAGGCTGATGCGACAGAGGAGCAACAACTGTGCAGCTGGTAGCAGCTGGAAATTATTTTTTTAATTCAAATTTTTATTGGTACATTATAAATACATATCATGATTGCACACAATAATGAGAATTTATACCAGTATATGACATGTCTTGATTCTCATCTTTTCCCATTCTTTTACCCACCCTATCACCCCCGCCCCTATATACATAAGCTTTGTTTCTTTTCTTTTTTATGATCATCTCATTATTTTATCCTTATTATTTACCCCTAAACCTCATTTCCTTTTGAATATTTTCCATTTCACAACATCTACCATACATTCTAGAACTTATTTACATCTTCATTTTCTCATACCAAAGAAAAGATACAATATTTACATATCTGTGATCTTTTTATTTCACTTATGAGGATATCCTGAAGGTACATCCATTTGAGTATAAATGACTCAATCTTATCATGTTTTATGGCAGAGTAATACTCAATTCTATAAAAGAGTCACATCTTTTTATCCAGTCTCCTGTTGATGGATATTTTGGTTGTTTCCAAGATCTAGCAATCACAAACTGAGCTGCTATATACATGGATGCACATATGTTGCTCTGACATGAATCTGTTTATTCTTTTGTATATATACCTAACAGAGACTAGCAGAGTTAAATGGGAAATTATTAAGCCTAGGTCTGGAGGCTGGAAGTCCAAGAGCAAGGTGCGGGCATATTTGGTGCCTCATAGCTGGATGGAGCTTCTGTCTTTGGCCTCAGTAATGCGAAAGCAAACAAGATTCCTCAGGACTCCTGTTGGAGAAGTAAGTCTATTCACATGGCTCTTCTTGCATTACCAAAGCACTTCCCGAAGGCCCCACCTTTTAATATCATCACCCCTGGGAGTAAAATTTCAACATATGCTATTTTGGGGCCACCAGCCTTCAGAATGATCATTAATCCATGGCTTAGAGAGGTGAATGCATGAAACCCTGAAGAACTTACTCAGGACTTTTTCTGCCAGTGTTCTAGATCACAGATTAACTGTAAGTGGGGAAATGATGAGATTAGAGTTGCATTCTAGACACGTCACTTGGAATTAGACATAAGGATTGAATAAGAAGGGAAAGATTTTAAGCAAAGTAATTTATTCCTAGAGGAGGTTTTGAGAGAATGCTGTATCTAATCAAAACAGCCTAGTTTTCTGCACATTTTTCCTCTGTGTGCCTTCTACCTGATTCCACTTTTAACCCACAGTGACTCTCATTACAAACACATCTATTTTTGACTGGAAACTACTGTAATTGGTACCCAGATGCTGAGTCCTTTTGAGAAGAAGGCATTGTGACTCAATTCATTTATTCATTGTCAAAGAAAGTACACTAAGATTTTGATGGCCACTGTGTTATTTTGTCATTTATAGTTGAATTTACCTTCCATTTCAGAAATAACTGAAGATAGCATGTTTTTAATGGAATAATGAGCCATAGACGAATTTCTTACTGTTTGCTACTGACATCTGCCAGTCTGCTTGGCATCACATAACAATAAATATCTTTCTTGCCTTATGGAAATGACAAATTTAAATGTGACTTCCCTTTGAAATGCACTTTGGAAGAGAATGAGATAAACATTATACTTATCACAATAGCATAACAGAGCTTCACCTGACTCTTTATGAGACTTCTTGGGCTTCTTTAGTACTCAGAAAGAAAAATATGGAAATCATCAATTGACAATTACGGAGCTGAACATGTAATTCTGTGCTGCTGTGTGGTGGAATAGCTGTGTCTGTGTTTGGAGGGAAAACAGCTGCCTGGGATCCAGAAAACACAACTGTTTTCATGGTCCCATGAGTTATGCCACAGAGAACCCTAAATGGACATTTTTCTTCCAATCTCTTAACTTACGAAAGCAGATTCCACTTCATGAGAGGTGAGGTCGTGTGGCAGTTATTAGTGCTGTTCATCAAACATCTCAGGTTTTCTTCTCAAGCATTTGAAATGAAAAATTTTCAGTTCCCTTTAACTCTACCACACAACTCACAAATTTCAAATAACCATGTAACTCACACAGAGAGAGAGATTGAAAGAGAAAGAGAGGCAGAGGAAGAGAGAGAGAGAAAGCTCAAATAGAACAAATGCCTCGGAAACAGGACCACACCCCCTGTCCTGTCTCACTGTGTAACCTGAGACACCGCATCCCATCTCTTGACCCAGGACTGGACTTAGCCTTCAGCTCCGTGGCTCTCAGGCTAATGGACTCAGACTGAATGAAAACACCAGTTTTTCTGGGCCTGTAGTTTACAGGTGGCTGATAGAAGGACTTCTCAGCTTCTATGATCATAGATAGCAGATAAAAAGGTGTACAGACAGACAGATGATAGGACAGATGACAGATAGATGATTGATTGATAGATAATAAGGTGGATAGAGGGGATGGGTGGACAAATAGATGGACAAGTGAATATATATGATGATAGGATGGATGGATGGATATGATAGATGAATGGATAGATAGACAGGTGAGAATATGGATAGATAGATGACAAGATGGAAGACAGGATGAATGAGATAGATGGATGGATAATAGATGGTAGGATGGATGAATGAAGTAAAAGATGAGTGAGATAGATGGATAGATGAATAGAAGGATAGATAGATAGATAGATGGATAAGTAGATAAATAGATAGACAAATAGACAAACAGCCTATTTGTTCTGCTTCCCTGGAGAAACCTAAGATACCAGAATTCACACAGAGAAAAGACCACGTAAGGACATACCAAGAGGACAGCCATTTGCAAGTCAAAGAGGGAGAGAACTACAGAAATTGACCCAGTGGGCACTTTAATTTAGGCCTTTCTGGACCAAAACCCACTGTTCAAATTTCTGCTGCTCACACCCTCAGTCTGAGGTGTGTTGTCTAGGCAATCCTCACAAGCTAATGCGAAGAGAATGGCCATGACATTGCTGAATGGAATAAGGCATTTCCTCAGAAACCAGTGAATACTCTCAATTGTACTGGATATTGAAGGACTAAAGCTTTCACAATTAAGTCAAAGGAAAGAGAAGGGCATAAGAAATATGTCAGGAATAGGACTCTGGTTGGCCATGGATACATCTCACTTTTTGAATGAAGAGGTAAGTAGCTTCTTTGGTCAGTACAGTGAAAGCAGGTGTTACACAGGAACTACTTCACTGAAGAGATTTCAATGAAGAGATAGTTCACAGAAGACTTAAGGTGCCACCTAGGAAAATGAGGTCTTCCGCAGAACCTCATCTCCCTGGACTGAAGACAAAGGCACAGCACGGGTGGTGGGATGTGGAAGAGGTTGAAGCCTTGGAAGACAGGCAGGAACATAAGAGCTGGGAGCACCGAGCAAGGCTGCCATTGCTAGGACTGTAGAAATGCTGCAGAATTCTGGGGCAAAATCCCCAGCCACTCACTCAAGGCTTTCCTTCCACTTTCCTAACTCCATTCACCAAACTGAGAAAAATCCAGATGGCCAAGAAGACAGGACAATGCAGCCCATAGCAGTCAGCTCTTGGGGCTGGTAAAATAAGGTAGGACTATGTTTGATGGGGAGAAGAGAGAATAAACAAGCTAAAATCTTTTTAAATATGTGAAGATGATGTGCTAGCAATGAAATGATAGACTCTGAGTGAAGAAGCAATGATTTAAAGCTTCAGATAACCCCCAGCTCTCAGTCTTCTGGAGAAAGCTGCATTCCACTCTTGAATTGAAGAATTGAAGTGGAGACAAGCAGGATTCCCCTCACTTGATGGCCGTCACTTCTGCCCAACATGTCCCTACAGTTTCTCCGAGTCAGGGAGGATCTGTGGCTCCTTGTTCTTGCTCGGCCACTTGTCTTTAGATCCCAGAGTCCCCTGGAGCAGAAAGAGCCACACTGTACCTCCATGCTGCTGTGACTGCAGGACAGCTCAGCGTCTCCTCCAACAAGGAGGCAATATGTGTGCACATTGTGCGGCAAGAAGAGAGCTGAAAAATTGGTCACCAACCTAGATGGTGGTGGTAGAGAAGAGGCTTCTCTGGTTCCCCAACAGTATCAGATAGTAGTGGCATGTCTTCTTCTGAGCAGTAAAATATGAGTAGAGGTGATATATGTTACTTTGAATAGGACTTTTAAGAGTTAGCATATATGTGATTGTACTTGTCTTTCCCTTCCTTTTTGGCACAGCTACTCTGCAAGGTCAAGAAGGTAACCCCTCTATCTGATTGGGTAGTAAGAACTCACAATAGCAGAAGTGATGTATGTATGTCATGAGCAAGAAATAAATTTCCATTGTTCTAAGTCACTAAGAGATGAGGGTTGTTTGTTTTTACCCGAATCTTGACTGATATGTGTAGACAGTGAATGAACAGCTGTGGTTTAGACCATGTGGCTGTCAGTGCGAAGGCGAAACAATAACTTCAGAATTCTTACTGTCAATATCTTCATTGTTATTCTTTAGGACCAGCTGTGTTAGCTGTGAAACAGATGTAATTTGGTTTTCCCCATCCGCTAGCCTTCCTGTGCCTAAAGAATGCCTCTCCTATCCTGAGCTTCCTCGGGACTTCAGTTGAATAGTTGGTATGATGTGGATTGAACTAAGTCATTCTGGATAATAATGTGCACTTGTTTCTCTTCCCACCTATATTCGAGAGGCTCCTCTGTGTCTGCATAGTTCTCCCCATTAAGCACAGTCAGTAGACAGGACACCGTAGGGCCCTTTGCACATGGAGCCCACAGGCTAGAAAGAGGCACAGGAATAACGGAAACAGCTTCACCCCTTCAGCGAGGAACCTGGAAGCATCTCCCTGAAGACATGATAGTGAAAGTAAAGCCAGACAGGGAGCCAGATGTGTGAAGACAAGGAAAAACAAAGCCTAGAGCAGAACATTCGGGCAGAGTGCTCTTGTCAGGATGCTCCAAGGGGGCTCTGACAGAGTAGTGGTCAACTAGGTGAAGGGACGAGGAAATGAAAACTCACTCTAGAACTCTGTTTTCAGCAAGAGTAGATTGGTGTCACTTTAACTAAGCTGGGACCATGTCAGCTAGAGGGCTTTGGTAACAACGGCACTCATTCGGACTTCAGGGTCTTAACTCAGGACTATGAGTGAGGAACTGAAGAACTAGTAGAGAAAATATATTTGAGATGGTAAGAAAAGAGCCAAACCTTTCTCTTTATCTTCTTTTTTTAAAATTATCTTTATTGGTACATTAAATACATACATCATGATTGCACTCCATAATGGGGATTTGTACCAGTACAAGACACAACTTAATTCTCATTTTTTTCCCATAGCCCTACCCACCCTACCACCCCCCATATACATAAAATTTGTTTCCTTACTTTTTTGTTATAATCTCAACATTTTCCGCCTTCACCCTATTTACATTGAGCATTTTCTATTTCACAATATATAACATACAATGCTAAGACTCATTTACATCTTTATTTTCTCATACCAGAGCAAAGATGCGATATGTACCTATCTGTGCCCTATTTATTTCACTTATGAGGATATCCTCAATCTCTTTATCTTCTTAAGATGAAAGGAAATACAGAAAGAAAGGAGGAATGAAGAAAGGAAGGAAGGAAGGGAGGGAGGGTGGGAAAAAAGAAAAAGAACAGAAAAGAAAGAAGAAAAACACATTATTTCAGTTTAGTGATGTATGTGTTGATCTAACTTTGTAGCCTCAACTCCCTGCCACCTGTAGATTTATGCTTCAACTTGGGAAAATCTTACACAAGAGTGAAAAGGAAGGAGAAATTCTATAAAGCTCAATCCAAACATCACCACATGATCCTTGCTTGGTATCTTGGAAGCATACATTTTACATAGCATGAACACTAAACAGGACTTTATTAATGGAAATAAGGGTTAAGAATAACATGTAACTCAATTTTCTGATTACTTGTGTTTGCAGTGCTGGGGATTAAACCCAAAGCCTTTGCATTGAGCTACATCACTAGCCCTTTTTTTTTTTTTTTAAGGTTTTTTGAGACAGGGTCTCGCTTTGTGGTTCAGGCTGGCCCTGAGCTCAGCCTCAAACTCACATCACAATCCTCCTGTCTCTGCCTCCCGAGTGCTGGGATTACAGGCGTTAGCCACCACGCCTGGCACTGTGGTATGTGGTACTGGTTGCTGCTGGGTGTGGGTCTCCACACCCAGTATTGTTATGTGGTTACCGGGGAATCGAACCCGGGCCCTTGCACTTGCAAGACAGGCGCCAGAACCACTGAGCTAACTCCCCGGCCCTCACTAGCCCTTTTTTGAAATAAGGTCTCACTGTGTTGCTAAGTTGCTCAGGCTGCATGCAAATTTGCAATCTTCCTGCCTCAGCCTCCAAGAACACTGGGATTACAGGCACATGTCACCATATCTAGCTCAAATTTCCAGTTTAATTGACAGTTTTCTTCAACTTCTTGTCCACCACAGGATCCGTATTAATCCCTAGGTTGTTTTCAAGGGGCAGGAATGGTGGGGTGGTGGGAGCTACTGAACCTTAGCACATGTACTACTCAGTTATCCCCACAGAGCACCTCACTATCTTCTAGCCTGGTGCACAAATATTTCCTGTTTTCTTGGATAACTGATGTTCTGGGTGAGCCTCTCCCTATCTAGGGAACTGTGGTGTCTGCCTCTTGAAGTTCAAAAGAATCATACAGAAGCTGTACATATGCACTTGCCAGGGAAGGACGGGGTGGAGTCCTTTCCTTCCTTTAGCCTTTTGGCATTTCAAATCAGTTTATATCAAAACTTTTCTCTTTGCAGACACCAAGTGGTTAAGAATTCAGGCACTGGTTTAAACAAAATACATTAGTAAGCAAATGTTAGCACTGTCACTTCCTGGATGAGTGAATTGAAGCATTTACTTACCTGGCTGAGCCCTGGTTCTTCATACAAACATCAAAGTGGTTGTGAGGATTAAATTAGAAAGCATGCAAAATACTTCAGTGACTTCAATTCAGTCAATTCTCAATATACTTTAATTATCTTTTTTATTGCTGTTAACAGCAGCATGATCTGACTTCTTATTGCACAAAATATACCATAGCATGTGCAAAACATTTTACACTGTCAGCTCAATCAGAGGGCTTCAGCACAATCTTTGGGGTTGCACAAATGATTGCTGATAAATTATAAATGTATTTCTCAGTCAATTCCCTACTACATATTATTTTCCTGTATAATAAAATTAAAATTCAATGCATGATTTCTAGAGCAATGCATTTTAAAAGTTCCAGGCTCCCCACCTGGGCCCCTACTATTCACTTACAAGAAATCTCCCGAGTTCAGCCTTCAGGTTTATTATAGCTGGAGATGCCACTCTCACTGCTGGCACCGAGCCATAGCAAGTGACCACTCTTGTTATAAGTTCTCTGCAGAGTCACTGTGTGTAGACTATTCTTCATAACTGTGCCATTCTGTTCTGAGCCTAAGACTTACAGACAAGATGTGAAAGCAAAATTAGATGAACCATACCTCCTAGAGACAGCAGAAACCCAGGCTACTTAAACAGAAAGGCTCCAGACATCTCACACTCATCAGGGTCCTGGTCTTTATTCACAGCAGCACAGAGAATTAAAGATTCTTGGATTTCTATAGTGGATAAAACTGGCAGTTTTACAGATCTTTCCATTTGGGCTAAAAATAAAAATATAAAGAAGCAAAGAAACCATGGAATAGTAAAGACCCCCATGAGCAACACTTCAAAATTAGCCCCTTCCGAGTCACGCAGTGTACAGCGCAGTAAGACCCACCAATGGGCTGAATTCTACAAAAAGATTCCTTCATTTTATTCCTTTATCTCTTTAAAAGACAAAAAATAAAACAAAACAAAAATGCAGAGGAGAGAGGTTATATCATCTACACACTAGACACCTAACCATTTTTATTTCTTATTGCAGTTTGAATTGAAAAGGAACACTCAGTCCTAGGACATGGTAATTCGTCTCCTGTTTCCTTGTCTGCACCAAGAAGTAGGAGACAGTTCACAGGCACTGAAGTCAGAAAGTACCACAAAGCTGTCCTCACTCTCATCTGCTTCCTGGTGATTTCCGGCCACTTCCCTGAAACCTCAGACACACTGCTGGGTCTTAGCGGCTCTGTACATCTAGAGTACTTCTGGAAGGAGAGGGCGTCCAAAAGCCTCCTCTTTCTGTTCTATCCCCATCTCAGAGTTGAGTAGAGTTTTAAAAATATTTTCCACCCTACTTTGTTTCTTAATGCAGTACCAAGATGTAATCTGTATGGAAGCCAAAAACGAGAGACACGCTGAATATGTGAATACTGAAGAAGTGGTTTCCTTAGCAATAACAGGCATGTGAAAGTCAAAACTTCCTCTCCGTCTCATGTGACCTTTTTTCAAAGCAATTCAGATGGAGGACAATAGAATTGAATTCCAAGCACCCACAGTGCTCATGAATTGCTAAGCAATGATTCACCAACTACCCAAATTACTCTAGACTGCCTGAGCATTTTATTAGCAAAATTACTTTGTATTAAAAATTCCCTTCTTCACTTTGTGTATCAGTTTTCCTCATTCCTACAGGCCAGTTATCCACCACTGAGAAAATCAAGATACATAAAACAGTCTCAAGTAGTGATTAGTAACAGGGACTGTAGACTATCAGGAGGCTCGAAGTGGAATATTCCACCCAATATTCTTTTTTTTTTTTTTTTCCACCCAATATTCTTAACTGTTTCCTCTTTGGGATATATTACATACTGGGTGCAGAGAAAAAATTTGTTTAATAGCTGAAGCTTATTTTTTCAGAATAAAAAAGTATGATTTAAATTTTTGAGAACTCATTTAGCTACTGTTTAGAAACTCTGAAATCTTGATTCTTTGCAATTACAGATCTGTCTTGACACATTCATTCTTAAAAGGGGAGGCTACAAATTGCTTGTTCTGCCTCGTCCTCAAAGCTTAAAGGTGACAACTTATTTAACAATATACTAATGAGTTAAAATGCTCTTTTGTCATTGATTCAATGACAGTGTGTTCTCAGGGAACATAGAAAGGCTGTCCATGACCTTTAATTTCCATTTCCATTTGCTGAATTGTGAGCAACAAAATCACTAACATTACTCAACTCCTTTCCACTGAAATTCTCTGCTATAATTCTATAGTAGGTGTGGCCAGACAGACAACCCAAGTAGCCGTGGCCGGTGGTCCTGGTGTTTGTACATTACTGGGTTATAGAAGAAGACCTCATGCAGAGTTATCTGAAGTATTCATAAAGTGGATAAAGAAGAGTGAGTGCTGCGTAGTAGGTGTTCAGGGAAGATGAGTTTTTCTTCTTTCCTCTGCCTTTCTCCTCCATTAACATCCTACATTGGAGTACCTTGACCTGCTTCGAGTCTAATGGTTCTCCTGAACTCAAGAGAGGCCTAAAATAGGGCTTTTACTTTCAAGTCAATCTCAACTATCATCTTTCTTGACAGCAAATAAGGAGCAGGTCCTAATAAAAGTGACTCTACAGTGCTGTGAGACTGTTTAACAGGCAATCAGAGCTGTCTGCACAGTCAGGGTGATTTCCGTACTCTCAGTAAAAGACGGTCATGAGAAATGTTTGCAGCGTCTCATTTGAGCAGCACCCTTGTCTCCACAGGGAAAGGCTGGGGTCCACAGTGCATCTGTGCCACATACCCTAAGTGAGCAATGGATTTCATCAGTCCTATGAACTTCCTGTCCATTTGCCAACCAAAGCTGATTAGCAAAGGGGACACTTTGTCACCCTGCTTGACCAGTCCTGTGCCACTAGGCCCAAAGTCACTGAGAAACTGTCTTTTGAAACAGAACAGCCTGGAAAAGAAAATATTTTGGTGAAATGTTGAAACTGGTTGCTAAAATAATTGTGATGCATGTTTCTTGTTGACTCACCTGATTAGAACACTGTAATGAGAGGAGTCGAGTGACCTTGGTCAGGTCACTTTATCGCTCCAGGCTTTGGAACCTTGGGTCACATTGTATCTTCTCACACCTCACTCCATAGACTTGGAGCTCAGTGATTCTGGGTGGCAGGTGGGAACTGACAAGAAAGACCCCTAGAAGATAGAATTCTGGCATCCGGGATCAGAGAAGTTTTCCTTTTATCTATTTGTCTGTACTCAGTTAATTTGTTAAAAGTGCTTTGGCAGAAATAAAGAAAAAAAAGTTAAACATCTAGGCTGATATTTTCTAACTTCCTTTGAGCCTTGGACATTTTAGAGCTGTAGAAGTATAGTTGTATAGATTGTAATTCACATAAGAAGCACTTAGCAAATAAAAATACAATAAAAGCTTGAACCACAAATTCTATTTCATGACTGAGATCTCAAATCTTAGCCAGATCTTTTAAATGCCTATCTCTGCTCTATGGGAAAGATGTCATCGATAATTCAGGAGGAATCTGCTGCAATTATTTGAAGGAAATACCAAAATGGGCTGTGAACACACAAAGTCAAGGTGTGTATGGTTTTCCCTGTGACTCGGAGGGGAAAAGTCCATAAAACCAGTGATCCATTTGGGTTATCTGACATTTACTTATATTGTTAACTTCTTTTGACCCTTTGAAAATCATCCAGGGTAGTGCTGGGTATTCAAAGGTCTTAAAAGCACCTAACACTTGGGGCTAGGGATTTAGCTCAGTGGTTCCAATGCCTGCCTCACAAACATAAGGTCCGAAGATGGATCCCTCAGATCAGATAAATAAATAAAACAAAGAGGGCGGAGTCTGAGAAATTAACAGTCTCAATCTCCTTCAGGAAGAAAAATACACAACACTTTGTTTACATCACTAGGTCAAATGAGAAGACAGGGGCTGGGGATATAGCTCAGTGGTTCTGGTACCTGTCTTGCAAGCACAAGGGCCTGGGTTCGATCCCTGGTAACCACATAACAATACTGGGAGTGGAGACTCACGCCCAGCAGCAACCAGTACCACATACCACAGTGCCTGGCATGGTGGCTCACTCCTGTAATCCCAGCACTCTGGAGGCAGAGGCAGGAGGATTGCTGTGATGTGAGTTTGAGACTGAGCTCAGGGCCAGCCTGAACTACAAAGTGAGACCCTGTCTCAAAAAAAAAAAAAAAAAAAATGGGAAGACAGAGTCAAGGGATGGAGGTGTTTCCTTTTCAGGAATGTGGTGTCCTGTCACTAATCTCTGGAGTCACACTCTCTCCACAGCATTTTCTTTACAGGTGAAATACCTGTTCCCCATTATCCAGGGTCCCCAGAAAAGGCTGAAAGTAAAGCAGCCAATCTTCCTGGCACAGTCTTACCCCTATTAAAAAGGCTTTTGTTGTGCTGTTCCAAACTGGATGCTTTGATTGTTAGCATGTTCTGTAGGCTGTGATTACAGTAATTACAGACCTGGGAAGGTCAACTTGACAAAACTGAATATAAACTGGAGCCGAATGTAACTGGGACAACCCACTGCACTACTTCTTCCTGTGCTCTCGACTTTTTTCTTCCTGTTGTTATTGTAAAAGTTGCCAAGTAGCAAATCTGTAATAGAAAATAGAAATGAAAGTCATCGATTTCCCAGTTTGATTTTCACTACTTAGAATCACTGTTCAAGGAGCTAGAGTGAATGCTGCCTCACACTTGCAGGGCTGGGTATGTTGTAGGCTTTGTTACATTTTTCCCCAGTATGGTGTTGAGTGTGTGATGAATCTAGATATTCTTAAAAATTATTCCGTAAGTCTTTAATGTTGGGGGAGGGGTTCCTCCTTATTTTTCCCTTTGTAAGAGTGCAGCATTGAATTCAGAATGGACAGGATTCTTTGTTTGCTCATATATTCTTTTGCAGAATGTTTAGTAGAAGAAAGTTTTGACTAAAAAAAACATGCAAAGTTGTATGAAAATAAAATAGAATGCTCCTCCTATAATTACCTGGCTAAAGACCAGAACAGCATTACTTCTCAGGTATACTAAATACAAACTAGCCTTTCTTTTCCTTCCATTGTGCTTAATGATAGCTTCATGTGATAGTTTAAGTAATAATTAAGTAAAAATAGTCTATTGTCATGTATACTATGCTAAGGAAAGAAGAAAGTTAGAAAATAAATAGATAATCTTTGCCACACATCAGATTATACGATTTATGTGGTGCCAGGAAAAAGTTTAGGGTCAGGAAAAATCTGTGTCTGAATGAAGCCAAAATAGCACAGGCAGATGGAAATTAATCAATTCACAAATTCCAGATGCTTTGTCTACCAAGAGCCAACCAATTGAATTTTGGCTGTCCAAAATTTTTATGTTTCATCCAGATGTTTGCTTTCAGGTAGACATCACTACAAATTCACATGTGTGACTTCATGATAATTTAGTGTAGTCTTCAAAATTTTAAGTGTTCTTTAGCTTATGAAAGGAACAAGAAGAGGGCTATATAAGCTCTTTTTCATGTAAAAATGATATTGTTAAAAAATACTTTTTTGAGGATAATGTAATGGATCTCATACAAATATCAAATATGAACATGCTCTGTAAATTTTATTTAATTCATCAGTTAATGAGGAAAACAGTAAAATATTTCAACTGGCTTACGATAGAATACAAAGAAATAGTCAAATTTTGAAGTGAAAATGCGAAGAGTGCAATATAGGTAGTGATAGTCAAATATATTTTAGCAAATAATGATTAACTTGTACTGTAATGGGCAAGAGTTTTCTGCCACTTTCCATTTTATAGACTAGCCCAAAGAAAATGAAAGCTACAGATAACCCAGGAAAGTACAGAAAACAAAATATTAATCTTTTTTCATTCCCATTTCAAAATCTTTCATAAAAGATTCTCTTTACAAAATAAAAATTACATATATGATATGATATATATATAATTATATATATAATATGATATGTATGTATGTGTTTATGTGTGTATATATATATATGATCTTACTTTCACTTAACATCACATAATTTGCTACTAATTTGAACATTCAGTCATATTACTGAATCGTACCCACATCTTGCTTCACCAGCTCTGTGGTAACCCCGTTTCTGTTGTCTTGGTGAAGAAGGGACTCCAATACAGGGCTGTAGAGATTGCCACATGCAACATGTGACACTAGCCAGGAGCAAGCAAGCACCATTAACCCCATGTGCCACAGCCTGGGAGAAGAGGACACTCCAGCATATTGGGCCTGCACGCATCCTATCAAGAGGATAAAGGGCCCCTGGTGGCCTTAAGAGGATGTATGTGGCTTGTTTGAGCAGTTCTACAGGCTGCTTGGAAACTGAAACCTGACAACCAGGGATAAATAGGAGCCACCCTGGTCCTCATCAGGAAAGTGGTCTGCCTGGGGAGAACTTATTCTTTGAGGTCCTCTTGGAATCACTGATATCCAGGTAGCATGTGATCCTGATTGTTAATCTTACCCATAGTATCACATCTCTTGGAATAGCAGCCAGATTTATCTGTTGAATACTCCCTTTTATATGTCAAGTAATGTCTGAGATTCCTGGAAAGCAGTAATGGAAAAATTTATATGAAAATGTTTACCTATTTTTAGGGAGATTCAATAAACAAAAAGTAAAATACACAGCAGATGATAAAAGTCACAAAAAAGTTTAGGTAGGAGATGGAGAACGGAGTACAGTTGGAGGCAGGACTTTGTCTCAAGCTGTTAAATATCATACTAGAAGGCCTCACTGAAGAGATAGCCTGTAAGACAGGAATGGAAGAGATGATCCTTGAGTGTATATTCTGAAAAAGAGCTCATGTATGGGGAAAGCAGTAAGAGTCACAGCTCTGCAGCAGAAGAACATCCTCATGTCCAAGGGAAGCAAAGGGTTCAGTACAGCTAGAATGTCTTCAGTTGGAGAAAAGCAAAAGGATCCCACTGAGAAACAAGGATTGGAACGTGAATAGTGCAAGGCTTTCAAGCCTTTGATTTTTCCTAGAAGACAAGGCAAATCTATCGACTGGATTTGGACTGAAGCATGACCCAGCATTTCACTAATTTTTCTCCTTCACTTCTCTTAGAATGTAATAAACTACGAGGCATTAAAAGGCTGCTCATTTCTTCATATACTTCTTAGCTGCTCTTACTCTTCCTCTGAAAAGTATCTATTGATTTCAGATGCCCATTTTTGAATTGGGTCTTTAAATTTGGGTGGGCTGATTTTTTTTAAGCTCCTTATGTATTCTAGATAGTAGCCTTTGTCGGAGGAACAGCTGGTAAAGATTCTTTCCCATATTGTTGGTTGCCTTTTTGCTCTGTTGGTGGTTTCCTTTGTTGTACAGAAGCTTTTTAATAGAATGAGATCCCATTTGTTGATTTCTTCTGCCAATTCTCGTGCTATAAAGGTTTTGTTCAGGAAGTGTTTCCTCAAGTCAATGTCTTCAAGAGTTTTACCTAACCTGTTTTGCAGCAGGTTCACTGGTCAGTCGAGAGATCTCACTCCAGAAAGAATAGCTGCTATCTCAGAATTAGCCAGCAACAAATGTTGGCGAGGCTGTGGAGAAAACGGAACCCTTCTCCACTGTTGGTGGGAGTGTAAATTCATACAACCTCTGTGGAAATCAGTGTGGAGATACCTCAAAAAGGTAGGATTGGAGGTCCCATTTGACCCAGCCATTGCTGTGCTAAATATATACACAAAAAAAAGATTTGTATCAGAGCAACATATGTGCACCCATGTTTATAGCAGCTCAGTTTGTGATAGCTAGATCTTGGAAACAACCAAAATGTCCATCAACAGGAGACTGGATAAAGAAGATGTGGTTATTTTATGGAATGGAGTATTATTCTTCTATAAAAAATGATAAGATTGAGTCATTCATACTCAAATGGATATACTTTCAAGACACCCTCATAAGTGAAATAAATAGGTCACAGATGTGTAAATATCATATCTTTTCTTTGGTATGAGAAAATGAAGATGTAAATGAATTCTAATATATATAGTTGATATTGTGAAATAAAAATATTTAAAAGGAAAGAGGATGTAGGGGTAAACAAGGGGGAAAAAGTGATAGTAATTTTAAAAAGGAAACAAAGCTTATGTATATAGGGGGTGAAGGGTTGCAGGGTGGGTGGGGGAAGGGGAAAAATGAGAATCAGGTCGTATCATATTCTAGTACAAACTCTGAGTGTTGAATATGATGATGATGTGTATTCATATTGTACCAATAAAGATTTGAATTAAAATCTTAAATTATGTACTGGTACAAATTCTCATTGTTGAGTGCAATCATGATATGTACATATAATGTACTAATAAAGATTTGAATTTTTTTTTAAAGGCTGCTCATTGTAAGGTGGTTGGCACATGATTCCTTCCCACAGTGCCTTTCATAATTTTGCATCATAATCACAATTATACATAAATGCTTTCTAAATTTAGTCACCTTGGGGACAAAACAACACAGTTTAAAAGGGGGCGGGGGGAGTCTATTTGGTTTATAGCTTCAGAGGACTCAGTCCATGGCCAGCTAGCACCAAAGCAAAAGTGAAATGACATGGCAGAATGGACTGAGAGTTGATCAACCTGAGGGAGTCAGAAGCAGAGCAAAGACAAAGGACACTATGGAGAGATACGCCCTTCTGGGTCCTGCCCCGGGAACCCACCCCAGGAAGCCCCACCACCCAGAGCACACTGCGCTGTGAACATCAGTGGCTGTGACAGTCCAGCATGTCACCTCTCTAGAAGTTTCTTAATCCAGTTGACAAGTGAGTTTAACTGTCATATCTTCCTTCCCCAAAATATGTCTACTGTAGAGAAATGGGCACTAAAAAAATACAGTTTACATCCAGTTCAGTTTTTGAAGCCATATCCAGACACACCTGAAAATTTCCCCACTGTGTCCATTTATTTGCTGATCTATCCTGGGCCGTTCTAACACAAAACATGGTGAGTACAGGAAAAATGCTGGGGTATAGTTTAAGCCAATGGTGGGGAGCCCATGGCACATGTGCCACAATGGGCTGTTTATTATCACTGAAAGCTCCAAAAGGTTTGCCATCACTGCTCTAGGGCAAGAGAAACTGGCACACTTGCACATCACAAGGACAGATTCTGCCTCCACCTATGCAAACTCTAGAATTCCATTCAGCCTTCCACCATCCTTCAACTACAACGTTCAACCTGTTTCATCCAGTTTTTCTTCTTCATACATTTTGTTTACACTACAGAAATATATTTCAAGCCATATGGCCTTTATGAAGGTATACTGGATGGACTCAAAATGTTTTCCTTGTATGAACAACTTCACATATAAAAACATGCTCTAAATTCTGAAATAAGAAATTTGACTGTACTATAGCTGTTGTAGTTCAACAGATAAGACTCATAATGCGGTCCAGTCACACCTTTCCTGTGTAAATATACATCTATCCCCAACACAATTGACAAGTCTTCATGTTCCCCTGCCAGGGGCCCAGGTTTGATGCCTTTACCAGCAGCACTTGGAGAGTGGTGAGTGTCACATGGTCAGGGGTGGGTTTAGGAAGAGGCCACTGCAGGGGCCGCTCCATCTGTTGCACGTGTGGCATTTGGATCTTGAAGATGACTTTTGGTTTCAACGTGGCCTTGCCAAACCTTTTAGGATGTGAGAAGTACCAGTGGGAGAATCCCAGTGAGATGGAAAGGAGGGAAAACTGTCTGACATAGTTAAGAAAAGTCTATGTGCATATCATACCACATAGACACCCAGACACACCTGAAAATTTCCCCACTGTGTCCTTAACTTTCCTTACAAAACACCACACATTGCCAGGACTCAGTGCAAACTTTTCCTATTCAGTAAAGAACTTTATTTTTATATATCCTTGGTGCAGAATCCACCAGGCCTTCATCATGTTCTGTAGGCATTTTATGGCTGACACTGTACTTATGAGTCTGTTCTCCTCTGGACTACAAACATTCAACATTGCCAACCACACTTTAATGATTTCTTTATCATGAACACCCAGCACAATCCCTGGAATATATAGGTTTTCTAGACTACAGTGGGCCCTAGACTTACAAACTCAATCAGTTCCTAACCAACTGGTCAGAAGTTGTTGGTTGTAAGTCAGTATAGCTGAGTAACTGCTATAGATAACAAGAGGCAGATGAATCTTCCATTAACCTAATTAACGCAAGTTGTCTGTCAGGCCAGCTGTAACTTGAGAGTCCACTGTATTTGGTCAGCTCAGTCTTGTCATGTTCACTAAATACAGCATAATGCTATGTAGAAGGAAGCCTTGGCCAGTTTATGATTAGAGAATAGTCTCTCTTCTTTCCTAGAGACAATGTCAGTACATAACAGAGCTACCATGGATGGTGGCAAAGTTTGGCTCATAAAAAGAAACAGATCACCAGCCCTAGGTAGTCCTCTTTCACAGTATGCTACAAGTTATTTATTTAACAAAGATGTCCCCATCTTATTTCTGACAACATTATTATCTTTCTAAAAAATTATATGTAAGGAGTGGTGGTCTTGCAGCTGGATCCAAAGTTTCCCTGATTCTCAAAGGATCTAAGAGATTTCAAGATGTTGAGATCTGTTGGGAGCGCAGAGGCCGCTTCGTGTGCAGGGGAGGCCCCTCTGCTGAGCCTATTTAAGTCAGACATGCAGAACAAATTTAACAGCTGTTCTTGAGGAACCCTGACTGGTGAAACCCTACACGCCCATACTTGTGAATGAGAGGTATGCACGCCATGTTCTGAGTTTTCACAATGTTGTGGTTGCCTTTTGAAGAAGTGGCATGACACTCTTACAGCATTCAGTAATGTTGTTTGCTTTCTCTCATAGAAAGAGTTAGGAGTTTGTGTTCCAAGACAGGACCAGAGAAAGCAGCTTTAAACCAAGGGACACCCCACACTTTGTGGAGTGTCAGGAGAGATGGCAGGGGTCCTTCGAAAGACAGTACAGATCTGACTCTGAAAATGGAGTGTTTCCCATGACTGCATCATAAATCCCCTCTCCTATTCCACAAATCTTCATTTACTTTGTGGAACCTCGCTGCTCTGCGTTGGGGGAGTTAGCAATGGTGGCAAAGAGGATGAGAGCTTAGGGTGTGGTCTGCAATCCCAGGAGTTGCTGGTAAACGTGTGACAAGTGGAAGCCAGTGTCTGGACACTCACTGGAGATGCTAAAAAATGCTGAGAACAGCCCCGGACTCCGACTGGCAGGCAGGCTGTGAACTCAGCTGGCTGTTATTTGCATATCAGGAGGAGAAGGAGCCTTAAAACTGGAAGAAGTAGTCAGTCACTTGAGTGACAGATGCCTTTTTCTTTTTAAAGTTGATTAAGGTAAGATTAAAAGAGATACACATTAAACACGTTTCTCCTAAGAAGTAAAAAGTTTCTAGTGAGTGTTCCATGGTTAGTTTTATGTTTTATGGTTACTTTTATATTTTCTACTCCTTAGACCAAAAACAAAAAATGTCAAACATCTAGTCATAAAAGAAAGCATAGAAACATAGAGACAGGGACAAAGACACAGGAAGATAGGGAGGAAATACAGGGAGGAACAGGATGGATGACCCCTGAGCTAGGGACAGAGCTGACAGTTATTATGGGGAACAGGTAGCCTGGCACTGGGTGGCCACCAGCTGGGTGGGACAGGAGGATGGTGAGCAGCGCCCCAGTGAGGTCACAGGAGCTGGACGGGACACCCCAGTGGCTCTGCACTGTGGCCTAGAGGCAGCTGCTTTTTTTGCAAGGAGAGCCCCCCGGGTGAGAAGCACAGCCCTGAGTGGGGGGTCTCCGGAAGCGGAAGCGAGTGAGCATCGCTGGTGAGGACGGGACTTCACATTCCAGCCCGCCCTTTCCCCTGCGCCCTGCCCCTCCCCCTCGCTCTGCCAGGCGTGCTCATGAGACACCTCCCCGCCACCCCTTGCTCCCACAGTGTGCACTCAGCTCTTTGGAATTCTGGGGATGAGAGGGTTGTTTTTTTTCCCCTTCACTTCATATGCTCAACGATGTGGAAAGAGAAGTATGAACTCTGACACTTTCTTCTTGCAGACACTTTGATGAAAAGACATGATCATCACAAATCTCAAGACAGGTGGCGCGGAGATGTGGAAGACACCTTGTTACCAGCAGCAGCTTCTTTCTTGTCTCATCCCAAAATGCTGGCGAGCAGCCAGCAGCCCCACTTGGACAGAATCCTATTTTATTCAAGCCCAGACGGGATATGCTCTGACTGGTTCACTGGATAAATACCCATTCTCTCCCTCTTCTAAGGCCTAGGTCTGTCTGTCTTGCACTCTAGTCATCTTTGCTATTTTCCTCTTTCTTTAAATTCCTTTGAAGTCGTGGATTATTTTTTCTGTCTTTGAAAATTCCTTCTGGCTCATGGATTTCAGAAGTGCAAGTGCTTTAAACTTCTCCCTCCTCTTTTGAATTAATATTGTACTCCACATTTTTTTCTTTCCATTTTGGGGGACCGACTACTGTGTTGTTTTATATTACATTTTTATTTCAGAACTGTTTGAAAATGGAACTCATGCCATGCACGTGAATATTTTGCCTCCTCCTAGCTGATTTAATCAGCATGGATACCATTATTCTTGCAATTGCATGAATAATTTATTTCGCTGTTGTAAAAGTTTAATAAAAGTTTTCTTGTCTTTATCAAATTCCATGTTACTCTTTGTTCATTTTATAGCAGCAACGTAATCAGAATATAAAGCAGCTCATATCAAAAAGCAATGAATGGAGTGAACTTCATCAAGACTCTCATAGGGATTTTTAGTGCCGTTTTACTTAGGATTAAATACTATATTATACGTGGAGAAAATATAACTCTATAAATCTAAGCATTACCAGCACTAGCCAATCATGCTGGTTGTAGATTAGGAGCATTTGGAATGACATTACCATAACAGAAATGCCCAACCATATTTGGACCATGAAAAAGAAACTCTGGTTTTTGTCTATGCATGTTTGTATAGATGTGTGATCTATCTACTGGTAAGATTATATTAGGGACATTCCTCCGGGATTATTATTTTTATGTAAGTAGTCATTAGTAAGAAATATTATTGGTTCACAGTTAATTTTTCTGTTAAAGCCCCAAATTTTTGTTAAAGCCTCTTTTAGTCAGTAAAATTATTCTTTAGATTAAAATGCTTTATTAACATTTATATGTATTACTTTAATATTCAACTGGTAAACTTTGTCACCAAGAGGCAGCCACAGGACTTCCACGTGCACTGCAGTAAAGTCACATTGTAATCCCATGGTACCTGCTAAAATTTCAAGCATGAGTTCCTTCCTTGAAATTAGGTGCTAAGTGCTTGACAGAAATTCATTAAAAATCAGCATGAAAAATCTGAGAAGACATTAATCTGATAAAGTATGAGGCATATACAATATAACTACAGAAGGAAAAGGTTTGGTCATAGTCCAGGAAATTATCACTGGCTGACACAGGTCCACAATCTCCTGTCTTAGCACTACAGCCATTGTGTTACAAGAATTGAGATCCGGGGGGGTTTCAGAGAGGTAATTCGATATACACCATATGTAATGTAACATCACCCAGGGGGTCTAGAACATCACCTTACGTACTCCCTCAGCAAGATTTGCCAATTTTCATTCACGGGTTAATTCAGGATTATAAGTACATTAACTTTAGTTTAGATCAAATTTTATTGTCAAATGAGTTCAGATCATGTCAAATTTTGCTGCCAACTGACTGCTTCTGCTGTATCAGATGATAGACTTGTACTTATATGTCCACAAACATTTAGGAGTTTCTGGGGTGATCCAGAGGGCTGCTAAGGCTGTGTCTACAATCCAACATATGATGACAGCCCTTCTCCCAAGAGTATACACCATGTGGCTGATAAGACAACTGAGCAAACCAGTATTTACATGGTATTTGCTGAAGAAAAATGAAACAGAAGATGTTCAGATGAAACTGAAAAATTAAGAAAAGCTCCTAGGTAAGTTGCCATCACTGACTGATTTACATGAATGAACATAAACCAATATGATCTCTTGCTGAAGAATGGTCCTCTGGAGAGTGCAAGAGTCAGGCCACAAACACAGCATAACCCTCAAAAGGCAAAGTAAAACTTAAGAGAGAGAGTTCCAGAGAGAAAGGGCTTCATCTTTACTGATGTTGCATATATATTGCTGCTTGTGTTTTCTTTTCTCTAAGATACAGATAGAGGGACCCGCCCTTACCAGGGACTTTGCTACTCTTACAGTACAGGAAAGAGTATGGCAGGAGCGTGGAGATGTTCTCAAGGTGCCCAGAACTGGCATCTGCATTTGCATTGACCAAAGCAAGTCACACAGTAAAACCCAATTGCAGGAAACATAGTCTTCCCAGTGGGTGGCTTGTGGGCCCCCAAGAAAAGGAGCAAACTCTGACACAAGCAGAGTCCACCTCTGGCTTCTCCATTCTACAGTCCACGTCCTTTATTGATCAAGCCTGCTGTCTCCTGTCCAATATAGTACCTTTTTCTAAATCAAGTAAGTGGTAACTCAACTCCCTCAAGTCATGAGAAGACTGCTCTTATCTAATGAGAAATGTTTCATATAAAGAAAATGAAATCTGGTCACAATAGAGAGCGGCAAATGAACTAAAGAGTACCAAACGTAGGAGCTTAAGAAGACACACTATAGGCAAAAAGGAATTGGACCCTTGACGGGGGTTATCGATCATTTGACATTTCTATCAAAACTGATTCTAGTATATATATATATATATATATATATATATATATATATATATATATATATATAGTTGATACTGTGAAATAGAAAACATTTGAAAGGAAAGAGGGTGTAGGGGTAAATAATGAGGGAGAAAAAAAGCGATAGTAATTTTAAAAAGGGAAATAAAGCTCATGTATATAGAGGGTGGAGGGTTGCAGGGTGGGTAGGGGAAGGGAAAAAACTAGGAATCAAGTCATGCCCTATTCTGGTACAAACTCTCAATGTTAAATGCGATGATGATGTGTATTCATAATGTACCAATAAAGATGTAAATTTTTAAAAACTGAATAATGGGTTAACAACAGTGATAAAAAGATCATTCAATGTTTTCTGCAATCATATCTTAAATTACTTTAATAATTTAACTAAACTCTAACATCCCTCTGCATACAAGTTTTCAAATGTTTGCTTTAAGAAATAAAACATCCTGTTTTATTGGATAAAGGTACTGTGACCATTTACAAAGTTTAAAGCTAGGAAATCTATATATATTTGATGACCTAAAGATATTTGCTTCTAATCGTGTGTGCACTAGAATATCAAGGGTTTGATTGAGGATTAAGTATCTATTCACAAGAACAACATATCAACTATGATAATTCAAAGTAAAAGCATTCTGTCTTTGGACTCTTCAGTAACTTTTAGAAGAAATAAAACCAGTTCTATGAAAAGACAGAACTGATAAATATACCAAGCTGTTCGTCCTTCTCTTCGTCCTCCTCTCTCTCTGCCTGTGAGTTTTTGACTCTGCCTGAGGCATGGAGAGCTAGTTCTGAAGCCCAGGTGCGGACACTCAGTGAGACAGCCGCTCCCGCCCTCGCAAACAGAACAACCAGTTAAACAAAAAGTATAATCTTTCATTCGTTTGCTAAACGCAAAAGTGAAATCTAAATTTGATTCTTGTGAAGTAAGAAGCCCAAATCTACGGACATGTAAGTAAAGAGGAACCAAACCACGACAGACGGAGGTCAGCAGAAAGTAGAACAAAAACTGCACGAACATTTATAGCCCTGTGGGGCTGGCTAGGGACAGCAGGTCAAAGAGGCCTGCCAGGGGGTCCCGGGCCGCTCTCGACTCAGTGGCCTGCTCAGGGCGGACGCGCACAGCAGGCAGCTGGGAGCAGCTGGGGTGGAGAGAAAGGAAGGCAGAAGAGCGGAGCTCACACTCTGAGGACAAGGAAAGAGTGAAGAGAGGTTTACTCCAAGGTGGATCAAATGCACAGTGGCCTAAAGCTGGAGGCGCTGCAGCTGGCACAGCAGTGCTCTGCCCACCCTCCAGGCCTTTGCCCCGACCAACGCAGTGGTGTGTGCTCGGAGCGGGGACCTGCGTGACGCTGAGGCAGTCAGAGTCGCCGCAAGAGCCTGAAGACGCCACAGAACCGGAAAACCCCGGGCAAAGAGAGATTCTCACTGGGATAGAAAAGCATGAGAACATCCGGAATGACCCTGGCGCACGGATGAACGAGGTCCAGTTCGTCCAACACAACATCTGAAGACTATGGTGAATGAACAGATGCAATAAAAGCTACCCCTGCCTCAGACACGGCTCAGCCTCAGGTCTGACTTCTTCAGCTTCCTCACTTGAAGCCCTCCACAGCTTCAGGCATTAATTTTTTTCTGGAGAAAATGATATTTATCTCCCTTTTATATGCAATTTCTGGCATAAAATTTTTTTAATTGTGGTATAAAAACAAGCAGGGTAATGTGATCCATAATAAATCCACTAAACAGTCAATAGAAATAGCCACAAATATGAGCGAAGTGTTAGGATTAGCAAGTAAATTATCTGATATGCACACCTTAAATATGTTTTACTTAAAGAAGTTATGGGAAAAGTGGTCAACATCTGAGAACAGATGAGAAATTTCATTTCAAATGGAGAACTAGAAACAGAATGAGGGGAAATTCCAGGAGCAGTCGATGAAAAATCATTTGATTTGTTATACAGCATCCCTCAAAAGCGGAACAGATCAATGAGTAGCGAGATAAATTCACTGAAATTATCTGAACTAAAATTTAAGAGGAAAAAAATAGCAACTGAGAAAAGCATCTAAAGCCTATGCAATTAGTCCAAATGGTCGACAGTATATGTGCTAGATTCCAAGAAGTACAAGAAAAAGAAAATAAAGCCAAATACATTTGAAAAAACATTAACCAAAGTGTCCAAAATCAGTTAAATACATCCAGATCCAAAGCAAAAAAAGTATTGAGAACAAGAATAATAACACAAAATAATCCCTCTGAAAAGCAAAAATAAAGAGAAAATCTTAAAAGCAGCTAGACTCACACACACACACACACACACACACACATACACACACACACACACATACAAGGAAAAAAGAAGTGTAATTTCTTCCCATTAATGATGGAAACCAACTCAGTATTATGTGACTTCTTTAAAGTGCTGAGAGAAAAAAGAAATTTGTCAATTTACAATTCTGCAGTTTCATTTGAAACATTTGTTCTAAAACAAAGGATGACATGCAGATATTTTATGACATAAATTTTTAATTTAGTACTAGTATCCATGTACTTATAGAAATATGGAAACTTATAGGAACGTGGTAAGAAATTCTTTGGGTGAATCAGTAAAATTCCCATTAGAAATTGAAAATTTATTACACAAAGGAGAGTTATGGCCAGTGACCAGGCACGCCATGTTCAGATGGTGCATTTCTTCAAAGTATGTGTAGTAAACCAAGAGATTTATTTCAAGAGAACAGATAAGAGGCCATGATTTTTCTCCATATTCTCTGCTATGAGTTTCCTAGCAGACTTTACCACAAGTACCATATCTCATTCTGAGCCACCATCAACAACTGAAGTGTCATTAGGTCAGTGGTAAGAATTAAACAGTGGAACTACTTGAAGTAAACCCTGGATTAGATAAAGATTGTTTTCACTGGTCTGGAACACGTTTCTTGCAAAGACATCTAAAAATGCACCAAATGACATCTCAAAACTTATATGTAATTGAAGCAAATAAAATGTGTACAGTTAGTGCCGGGGAGTTAGCTCAGTGGTTCCGGCGCCTGTCTTGCAAGCGCAAGGACCCGGGTTCGATTCCCCGGTAACCACATAACAATACTGGGTGTGGAGATCCACACCCAGCAGCAACCAGTACCACATACCACAGTGCTGGGCATGGTGGCTCACGCCTGTAATCCCAGCACTCGGGAGGCAGAGGCAGGAGGATTGTGATGTGAGTTTGAGGCTGAGCTCAGGGCCAGCCTGAACCACAAAGCGAGACCCTGTCTCAAAAAACCTAAAAAAAAAAAAAAAAAATCTGTACAGTTAGTTATAGCACATTGAAATAATATATCAATTCACTTAATAAACATTTTGTTCTGGTATTTCATTGCTGAACACCAACTTCTCTAAACTTATAAACAACAGAAGTCATTTATTTTTCTTGCAAATGTTCAGTTTGAGCATGGCAGAGGAGTTTATCTCTGTAGCACACAGCATAGGTTGGAGTAGTGTACGGTTAGCTGTTGCCTTTCCGGGATAGTAAAGTCACACAGGTGGCACGCTGGCGATTGGTGCCAGCGGAAGCCCTAACTGAGGTAGTTGGTTGGGTCTTCAATTTCTCCCTGTGTGGCTGCCTGGGCTCCCTCCTTGTAGGGCATCTCACTTCTATGAGCAACGATTCCTGCAACGGAGGACATGGAAGCTACCTGGCTCTGAAAATGTGGCCCAAGAAACTGTGACACTGCCATTTCCATGGGGCTCTACTGCTCTAACCCCCCACAGGCAGAGGAGAATGCACAGACCCCATTTTCTAATGGGAGAAACGCCAAAGGAATCTGCAACCACCCTCAATGCTTCACATCCTTCACCTGCTTTGTGTTCTCATAGCATTTGACAGTTTGCAGAACACTTTCTTAGACCTTTCTCATTTCAGCTTCATAACCCCCACTCACATAGAAAAATCAGAAATATTTTCCCGATTACCTAAGAGACTGAGGTTCACACATAGTACATGACTGTCTTAGCCTTGCCTCCAAAGAAAGAATCTGACTGTGAGTTTTCCAATACCAAGTTGAGATTTGTCATTATGTTCATTGTAATGTGCAAAAGATTATTTCAGCCTAGGAACCACAAATCCCTATGTGTTATTTATGGATAGTGGACTTGTCATCCAATCCTAGAATTATATCTCTTCAAAATTTGGAAGAATGCCTGAGCTTCTGTCCTGGTAGGATCTGAAGACATCCCAGGTGCACGAGTACCTATCTGGTTTGAAACATGAAAGTGTGGGGCAACCAGTTACAAATAAATTTATGTCTTCCCTGTGTTCAAGATACATCTCAAATATGCCCTCTGATGCTACTCTTCTCTGATTAGCCCAAATGAGGATTCTGGGCCCTTCCTCTAAGTCCTCGTATTGTCCATTGCTCGAAACCTGCCATTTCTTACAATGTACTTCCATCTTGTCTCCAAAATTTAAGATACTAGAGCGTGACTTTAGTTTTATTTCTCTTGTCAGAATGGGTTTAGACATGGAAATTGCTTATAAAACATATAAGAAGAAATAGATAAGTACTTTCAAGACAGAAAGAAACAAGCTGTTTACATAAGTATTAAAATCCCTTCATTTTATTAGCTCTAGAAGAATTCTCTTCCAAGATTCATTAAGCAAACTGTTCTTTATTGCCTAGAAGTGAATAAACCAAAGAACATATTGATAACAATGATAACTTTGAAAATATGATAGGCTACAGGTAAGTCTCATTTCAGTTTTTTCAGATTAAGGTTAAATGGGGCCAGGGATATAGCTCAGTGGCACTGTGCCTTGCCTGGTAAGCCCGAGTTAACAGTGCCATAAAATAAGTAAATAGATAGATAGATAGATAGATAGATAGACAGACAAATTGGATTTCCACTATCTCAACATAGTTCATTTTCAGTTTTTCAAAGGCATGAATTGATCACGTGGAAATAACAATATAAGGCAAAATTTTTTGAACATTTTGACACACACAAATTATTGAAAACTATAGAAAATCAATATCTAAACCATATGTCTAAACTAAAACTTTTCTCAGTTCGCAGGAAGAGAGGGTGCAGGCTGGCACCGTAGCAGCCAGCATTGCATCAGGCCAGACAGTGCGGGCCTTGACAGCGGAGCCAGCGATGCTCCGGACCACTTCGTCTCTGTCTATGGCTCTGATGTGGTATTTCTCATCTCTCTGGGGTTCAGGGACTCCTCCTCTTTCCACTTTGTGCCTTTCGGCTCCCAGAACTCACCCAGAATCAAGAATAGAGCAAAGATCCCCAAGAAATTCACATCTCGAAAAACTGAATGATTCCACCACTCCCAGCTTATAAGCAACAAATGAACAGCCAGAGTTCTGCGTAACCAGAAGAGCTCAACCATGTTTAAATGGATTCAATTAAAAACTATTAGTGAATACTGTGGGTAGCATAGATCAGAGTTGCTTTATTCTTTTATCCAAATACTTGACTCCAGCTCTTTGCCCTGACAAATCCTGAGAGTTCTACAGAGCAAGGGGTTTTATTTTCCTTTGTCATTTCCAAATGCAAGACAAAGAGTCTCTCTTGAAATGTTTTATAGCATTTTCTATGAAGGTAGTTCTTTTCTGTTGAATTTAATATATGTTATACTTGAATAATTTAAATCTTGCAGTTTCTAAAATGTATTATATTGTTTAGAAAACTCACTTTGAGTCTTCTTGGTCTTATATTGTCTCCATCACAGTCTTTTGAGTAATTCTATTTAGATTCAGTGCTTATGAATTCAACTATATAGGATATTATACAGTATATGTACACTAAGTAGATACACTTTTATCAGCACAAAATTGGAAATTTTCAGTCCAGGTAGTGCCATATGTTTATGCTTTGCTGAGTCCCAAATGTGCAAATATTGTATTTAAATTTTTTAAGGGAAACTAAAAACTTAGACCTAGATTGAAAAACATGATGTTGAATCTTGTGCTTTGGAAACTGTAGAAACTGAAGAAGCAGAGTAGGAATAAGCTGTAGACCTGGTAGGATGTTGAAAAACTACTCTACCATCAAGAAATGTAAACCTGAGCCCTCTGTAGGAATACGATGCACCTTAGGACCAAAATAAATGAATTAATCAGGCACCCAAGCTTAAATACCACCTGGTTTCTCTTATATGAAAAACCCAAATTACAAGTAAAGAATAAAATAAAAGATGGATAATAGGATGCAATGAGCTAGATCTTTCTCAAAGAGGAATGAGACCTGGAGATGGAGGGACAGGGGAGGAAGTGGTAGAAAAGGGACTAATAAAAGGAATTAAGATGTGTTATGTACATGTACCAATTTCACATGAGGAATGCAAACATTATATTCTGCAAACATGTATTAATAAAAGCTCACTGAAGCATAAAGAACCAGGTGACACTGCAAGGGTTGGTGCTACCAGCGGTATTAGGGATCTGATCCGGGTATAGATTTTAGCTGTTGACTGTGACATCCACCCTTTTCTCTGGGAAAAGAGGCTCCAAAACACACTACCAATCATTACAGGTGGCTCAAGGTCACAGCAAGCAAGAGACCAGAGAGGCAGAAGGTTCAGAGGTCTTGCGCTCAGATACACTTCTCCCTGTTACGTGACTACCTGAGCGCACAATCACCAAGAAGGAAGCTTCTCCCACGGAGGCTGCACCGAAGTCCATCTGCTGAATGGGAAGGAAAACATCCAAAGGGAGATGAGTGGAGTACACTGCACAGATCAAACTTCTCAACCGAAAGGAGCCCATAAGCCAGAGCTCTAAAATACATGAGGAAATGCTATTCCAGAAAAGACAACTCTTTAGAGGAAGTTAATATTGTAGAACTGCCTGACAAGATTCTTTAGATCAAAGTTTGAAAAGGAAGTCCTATTATTGTGCAAATTATTGTTTTTGTTAAGTGCCAAGTCATAACTACTTTTTGGCTCTGCCAGGCATACAGTGTCTTTTGCAGCTATTCAACTGCACTGCCATATCCAGACAGCAGCCATGCACATGGAGCCAATCGTGCTGGCCCTGAACCAATAAAACTTTATTTACACACTCCAGCTGTGAGTAGGACACAGACACAAGACATAGTTTGCAGATTTCTAAGGTAAAGAAACATGAAGTGATGCAACAAAATCATACAGAAATGTAGTAGGAACTGGAGATAATGAAAAAGAAAAACAATTAGAAACCATGAAATAAAAATATAGCATTAATGTAAAAATACATTGAAAGAGCCAAGTATGGTGGCACACACCTGTAATCTCAGCATGCAAGGAAGGTGGGGGCTGAGGCAACAGGATCGAATGTCTGAGACCAGCCCCAGCAACCTGTCTCAGTTTTTTCTTTTTTCCTGTGGTACCAGGAATCAAATCTGGGCCCTTGTGTTTCCAAGATACATGTGGTACCACTTGAGCTAAATTCCCAGCCACAAAATAAAAAGTTTCCAAAGGACTGGATATGTAGCTTAGTACAAAGGCCCTAGGTTCACTACCAAGTAGCACACACAAGGAGGGAGGGAGGGAGGGAGAGAGAAGGAGGGACACAAGGAAAAAAGAGAGAGAAGTGATTTTTTTTTTAGAAAAAGAGCTAAAAATAGTTAAAGCCCATTAAGGTTTCTGTTGAGTAAAGGCAAAAGATAAAAATATGACATACACTTAGACTTTATTAGGGAGATAAGTATAGTTCAGAGAACTATACTTAAATCATACTTACATACATACTTAAATCATACTTAAATCATACATGAACTATACTCAAATCAAAGAATAATAACAAAAAAAGGAGGAGTGTGTTGTATACCCTCCATTCCGGCACAGCAGGACCCAGAATGGAGATGAGTCGGTGCTCCATCTGCCCATTTGATTTCCTGTGAAAACAAGTAAATTTTCTGGTCAACAGAGTTAGAAGTGATCTCTTCCACTCTGAGATGGAAACTCTAAGTGGATATTTTCATATTCTCTTTTTTGCCTGTCTTAAGGAAGACTATGTTGAAATGGTGCTGTAATCAATTTGGGCTTCTGAATCATTAAATAAGCGCATCTCCAAGGGTCATGCACAATAAATGAGAAATAACTGCTCTGAAGCTACTGAAAGTTTAGGTTTTGTTGTTTCAGTATCTCAAGCTTTTCTGAGCTATTAGGTTTTAGGATGTAAAATTAGAAACCTGAAAAGGAAAATCTAAAGCTGCAAACAGAACACAATATAGTGATAAGTGTAAACATTATCATAAATTATAATAGCGATAAGTAAAGTCACCCATAAAAAACCAGTCGAAGTGGATTGGAAGTTAATCAAGTGTTTCTACAAATACGCGTAAAAGTGGTATAAGTACAGTGCACTCACCCAGATTCCCCGGGGTGCAACCAGACAGGATTAGAGGCGGAGGAAATTCAATGGAGGAAGTGTCTGTGGGGCTGAGGAGAGAGGCAGGCAGCTCTCAGACTGCAGGTGTCACCTCTAGAAAGGGAGGAGGAGGGGAGGATGGGGAGGAGGAGCCGTGGGACGGAATCCCAAGACAGTTTTGTCACTCTAGTTGGCGGTTCCCACGTACTGGTCTTCTGGCTGCGGAGTCCCCGGTCACAGAGCTTGCCTGAGTTCTCTCAGTGCATGTGGTCAGCAGTTGCCGGGCAGGAGCTGGTGGGAGGTGTGGCCAGCATGGGCTCAGAGGGGGACCTCAGACAGCACTGGACACCTGCTCCATGACGCCCCCTGAGCAGCCATTCACAGTGACTGCAAGCAGAGAGTGATACACAGACAGAGGGAAATCTATCGGGCAAAGCCTCAGTAAGAGAAAGTAATGTGAAAATATAGATATCAAAGTTGTTATAAGCAAAAAGCATAGAAAGGAATAGAAAGGAAATGAAATAATGTAAGAATGTGTCTTGACTTCCCACTGTGTTGATTTAGCTAAAGTAGAACAAGGCTTCCCAGGATTCCTCTCCTCCTCGGTATCCGGGTTAGGTCTGCCGAGCAAGAATTCGCCTGAATTTTGAAGGCAGAAGTTAGGTTTCAGTCACTGTCGTGCTCTGTGCTCAGCTGTTGCAGCACCTGGAGCAGCAGCTGGGTCTGGAGTGCCTCTGACTCACTGCTCTCCCCTCGGACCCACAGCTCTGTCAAATAGCAACTCCGCCGGGGAGCCAGCACTGTCAAAGGTGAAGCCTGCAGACATGGTTTCACTGCGTCCTCTGCCTTCCATCTTGCAATGCAGCTTTAGGTTTTTCTTTGTTTTCTTCAGTTCATGTGCATCTTCCTTCCTGGTTGTGTGGCCAGCACCACACAAGAGGCAAGAGAGGCAGTTTCACCAGAGTCACAGCTCACATGACACCACCCCTAGTATAAATCCCAGGGAATGGTGCACTGGCAAAGCACTTGGATGTGACCTGTCAATTACAAAGAAGCAGACCGAGGCTGGGCTATGGGCACAACCTTCCCATAATGGGACTCTGTCAAAGCATGGGCAGGATCCACGTGCAGACCAACTTCCGGTGGACCAGGTCTGTGAAGACAGTGATCTGAGCCACTCCTGTCTTCCCATTCATGCAGTGACTTGTCCTGCGTGGGGTGCATCTTTCCGACCTTCTCCTTCTCTTCACTTTTTTCTTCTGTTGCTTTAAAGAAACATGTTTCGTGCTCAAAGATTATGTTGGCTAATTCTTTGGACATGACAGAAAAAGCCTGAAGCCACCAGAAAGCATCTTGTCTAACAATAATGTGATAAATAATATTACAGATGAAAAGAAAATTAACCATAGATATCAGAAAGATTCTTTAATAGTCACAGCTATACTAGTGAAAAAAATGGCAAGTAAATTTTATAATGTTGATGAAAGAGATACATGTTAGAATAATATTACTGTGGTAAAGTCAGGATGGAGAACCAAAGTAAGAAAATGAAACTTAAAGAAACCACGTTATTTACAGATTATTCTTTAATCTCACAAAAATTCTAAGGCCCAGATTACTTTAGCAACAGCTAAAACTCCTGTTTTATACAAGCTGTTGCAGAAAAAAACCCACAAAGATAATAACAACAAATCAATAATCAATACCAGGCAAGAAATATGAGAAGAAAATATTTACAATTTTGTCATGAGCATAAATGTGAAAATATTAATAAGGAAATTTATTAAGATATTAAAAATAAATATATTGCAAAGAAGAAAGGTTTATTCCAGATGCCAAAATAATTTAAAAATCATAAAATGTTAAGTACCAGAATAAGTAAAGGAGATAATAAAATCACCCAGGTAGATTTTGAAAACATACAAAATTTCAATTACATTTATAGGAAAAACTTGTATTACTCTTGAAGACAGTATTAAGGCTTTGACTAATGAGGAATACCTATTAAAAACCTAAAGCCAGTATTGTCCTTAATTGTGAAGTTTTAGAGTAATTATGTTAAATCACATACAAGATCAGGTTAATTGCCATCGCCATTATATCTGGCATCCTATTTGAGGTTGTAACCAATGCAATAAAGCAAGTGGCATTAAAAAAACCACATATTAGAAAGAAAAATGTTACTGTGTTTATAGATGATTTGGCTGCATGCAAACATCATTATAAACAGAGTATTTAAAATATTGAGAAATCCAGAGTCTGCTGACTGAAACCAGCACACACACACACAGACACAGACACACACACACACACACACACACACACACACTAACAGCTCAATACATTAGCAATAACCACTAAGAAAACATGATAGGAAACAAGATTCTGTTCCAAGAAATATCATCAACTTGTAATTAAATGCAGAGGAAGAGATTCAATATCATAAACTAACATTTTCCAAAATTTACCTATAAACTAAATGCAATGACAGTTGCACTCTGAATACTTTTATGAAATTTTATGTTTGTACCCTAAAATTAATTTGGGAAAAGAACAGAGGAGCAAGATGTTAAAAGTGTTAAATGAGGACTGTCATATCAGGTAGCACTTTCTAAATGGATAATGACCCAAGACAGACAAACTGATGGAACAGAGGGATGAGAAAGACACCATGATGTTTCTCAAAAAATTATATCATTACAAATTAGACAGGAAATGTGAATTAGCCAATAAAATGCTGCCTCCATGACTGCTTTTTTTTTTTTTCCTTGTGGGGGAAAAATAGGGTAGCTACCTCTACTGTGAAATAAACTTAAGTCTATTAAATACCTAAAATTGAAAGCTAGAACTTTTAAAATTTAAAAAAAAGACATGTTTATGAGTTAGAGGTAGGGGAGAATTTCCTAAATGAGACTCAGTGAAGAGCCAGCCCCTTAAAAGGAAATTGACAAACCTTATTGCACTAAACTTAAAAATGTATTCATATCCACCACCAGACTAGAAAACGACATTTGCAATTGCTCTGAATTTTGCTTTTTAGTTTATATGAAATCACTTCATATGACAATTGATCTTTTCTATTTAAATAAACAGATGTCCTTTAAGTGTATATTGCCTCACTACATGACAAATCTCTTTATTTTTGCTGGTTTCTAAGACTAAAAAAAAATTTTGTTCTATAGAGAGTATTCCTTTTTAAGAAAAAACTTAAAATATTATTCAATTTACTTCAAAATCGACTGTCATTTTTCTACTATTGAAAACTTTTTTATAATGCTACCTTGAGAAAGGTCTGTTGCTTCTCAAATACTCAGTAAATCTACATTGGATGAAATCCAGTGGTCCAGACTTATGTTAATAACCCTTGCGTTAACGACAGTGAGCAGGGTATCCCTGGGAATGTGTGAGTTCAGTTCTGAGCCGGACCTCAGAGCCTGGGGAACTCTCCAAGGATGGCTTCTGTGTGTTCTGTGAACCCCAGCCTCTGGGGAGATGTCCCCTGGTCCAATCTTGCTTCCTCAGAAAGGCACTTTCAGTTTCACTTTTTCTCCCAGCCCTACTGCTGAATTATTTTACAAAGACAGTTTTTTCCAGGCCAATAGTAAAGACTTCTTTAAATTAACTGGGGAATGGTAGTACTGGGAACGCAGGGAGTCTAAATTAATAGCACTGTTACAGTCCCATTTTGAGTACCATATGGTTAAAAGAAGCTGAAGGGAAAAGCAGCATATGGTTAATTCCTTTCCCTAGAAATTTCGATTTAATAGTGACATACTTGGAAGCAGTTTGACGTGGAGAGTTACCATGTGAAGAAGCCCAAGAGAAGTTGTTCTATTAAATTCCATTGACAATAAAAGTGCAAAGGGGATCTCATCAAGTGCCCCCCACTGTCACTGAAGGAATGACACAGCGTCGGGGGAACTGGGGCATAGAAGGAGGGAATCCTCCAGTGTGGAGTGATTTTTACCAACCAACACCATTTACAAAGGAAGAGGTAAATGAAATGAGTCTTCAAATAATTCTTAAATTTCCACTGTTCAACTGCAATCTGAGCCCTGTGGGATGACTACAAATGACTAGAAGAGGAAAGATGAGCTAGCCAGCTCTGAATTCGATTTTTTTCTGCTCTCACCTACATAAATATAGGACTTTTATGGTTTGGACTCCATTACAGGGTTTTCAACTGGGAACAAGTGGGTAAATTGTTATATGTGCCATGTGAATGTGCATCGTCTTTTGATGTTCATAGGACTACACCTCTGGACACTGTGACACAACAGATACTGAGCTGGTTTGGGATCCAGAGCAACATCTCGGATCTTACGTCTTGTCCTTGTGTGTTAGCTTCACACAAGTTACTCTACTTGACAAATCTTAACTTTTCTATGAGATAGAAAACATAATACCAACCAAAAAACAAGTTAGAAGAGTTAAGAATTGTTTAAATGTAAAAAGTATGTGTTACAAAATAATCATCTCAACTGGACAGGGAAAGTTAATAAAAGGCTGTCAATAATTTAGTATTCTCACAGGCTTTTCAAGTGGTTTTGGAAATGCTTGTGTTCAAAAGAATTGAACTATGTATATATTCAATTAAATATTTAATCTGTTAAAATTCCTTAAAGTATATGATTAACTATTTTGTTCAGATTACACTCAGTTTATGCTCGTTATGATTAAAATTTATTGAAACTATCATATTGGTTTGTATTGTTTATATGAATATCTACCCAGGCATATCCACATCTATCAACAAGAACATAAAATTGCTTCACAAAGATCTTCTAAGCCCTATGAAATACTGAATATGCTCTTGATTGAAAATCTAGAATCCAGAAGATAATGGATTCTTTTAATTTTCTGAAGATGTAATCAAAGATCCACACAAAGTAGACTAGAAGATAAAATCTTCAGGATTTTAAATTCAAAAAGTTCGTTTTAGAGAGACTTGATTATTTTATTATTTTGCTCCTTCATTTCATTCATTCAATCAGAAAAATTTGTCTAGAACCTTTAACCTCAGACTTTAATTACTCCCACAGTTTAACCACCTGACAAATAGCTCACAAGCCAGAAGTTTTCTGTTCTGTATCTTTCCATTACCCAACTACGTTCCTCCATTTACCTCTCTTTGAATTACAAATCTCCCCCTTTAAATTGAACTCTGTACAAAGCTAATAACTTCTAGACATCTGAGTCCGAGTTAGATCTTCAGCATCATTAAACCAAAACAAACAACACCTCCTCGAAAAAAAACCCTGAAACTGTTCTTGTCACTTTAAAAAACCTCCTTATACCACCTTTTGGAATCCTCAAAGCCACACTCTTATAAACACATACTTTCTTGAGCATATAAATAAGTTGCACAATTACCAAAATAACTCACAAGCATATTTTCTGGGCATCTGTGTACTTTGCATCAATAATACTTTTAAAAAAGAGAGTGTTAACTTGTTCATTGTGAGAGAAACAGTGATGACACATGAAACTTATTAACTGTTTTTGTGATAAGATATAATGTCTTAGCTGTATTCATTTATATGTCAAAAGGATACAGTAAGTGTGAGAGATGGCCAACAGGAGATACGGACTGCAGTGCAAAAGGCCTCCAAGGCAGCAAGAACAGTCAAAGAATCAGTCACAGAGAAGAAAAGATGCCTCTGAAACTGAAAAAAGTATAAAGGTGCTGAGGGGGGAGACAGAATGAAGAAGGAGTGTACAACATCACAACACCTGAATTTCAGTGAAATCAAAATGTTCAAAGGTAGTAGAAGTAATAACAAATGTTAGATGGCCACCAAGTGAAAGAAAACTCACTCAGAGGTTTTGAACACTATCAGGGTAAAATACCATGCGCAATATCACCAGGAAAAGTGAAATACTTAGGAATTAATCTAACTATGGAAATGAAAACTACAGTACTCTAGAAAACAAATCAAAAAATGAAAATATATCCTCTGTTTCAGAATAGGAAGGACCAATATAGTCAAAATTACCATACTTCCAAAAGTGATATGCAGACTTAATGTCATCCCAACCCAAAGACCAACAGCACTCTTCACAGAACTGGAGAAAATAATGCTAAAATGCATGTGGATCCCGAGGAGACCCAGAACAGCAAGAGCAACCTGCGTAGCAAGAGCAAAGCGGAAGGTCTCACAGCCCGGGACTTGAAGTTATCTACAGAGATAAATACAGCATGGTACTGGAGACCTGAGGATCTGTGGAACCAAACAGAGGGTGTAGAAATAACCCTGAGTACATTAACTATT